>JAALXN010000745.1:0-86377 GCA_012978555.1 Fusarium drepaniforme
ACTTCCATTGACTGGTGCATGCATTAGTAGGTATTGTGGCTGTTATCCTCTCTTGGCATCACTCAATCGTCATAACTAACGTTATGATATACCAAAAAGAGTGCCATGCACCAGTCAATGGAAGTGCTTTAGAAACGAAGCATGTTTACTCTCAGTTGTAGGGTTGTCGGCGTTGAAACTAAAGCCAAGAAATCACAATTTGAAGCAAAAATGACGGGGTCCCATCGGAGAATATTACTCTATTAGTTGATAATCCGTCCCCCTACCCACACACACCCTGATTCGATCTCACATCTACCCTAAGACGAAAAAGGATCATCGGCGAAGCTACTTTTGTTAGAATGCATGCATACTTTACTGGGCGGAGATAATGCGAGAGCTTACAAGGTGTTTCCGAGACCGTCGTCACACACACTCCTACCCTGTACTTCGGTGCATCCTGCTCCTTCGAGTTGGAAACGGCCGCCTGGACCGCGGTTGTTGCCTTGAGGGGCTGGGGCTGCGATTGCCAGGGAGGAGAAGATGAGGCAGAGGATGGCGGTGCACTTCATTTTGGCGGTTGTGGTTGAAGGTGGGTTGTTGAAGGTAGATGTTATTAAAGGTGTGGCTGAAAGAGGGACGTGAGAGTAATAAAACAGGACCGGCCTGGGAGAATTTTTTAAAGATGATGAGATTAGTGATCTACACTGAACTGAAGATTTCAAACTCTGAGCGTAATCTTTTGGGTTTATATACTACTGTCTCAGGTTTTGTTATGACAGCTGCAAAAAATCCGAGGGCGTATTCTTGGCGGCCTGAAACGTTGATGGGACAACCCCTTCGTTTCATCAAAGCGGCTGAAGACAAGCGAGAACGTCGTATGTATGAGTAAGCGCGTCGTATAGTAACATTTCATATATGTTTATTCGGTCTATAAGTACAATAATAATAGAACTAAAACACAAGTCTCTGTATCGCACCCTGACGCCGTTCCATTCGTCTCTTTAATTCGTTTCAATCATGTTCTCAAACTAAAGGACCATCAAAATCCATCAATGAAATCAGTCGGTTACTTTGTTTCGGTGTCCTTGAGACTGACATCTTCAAACTCGAGGTTGGTTGTGGAGGCTCTTGGTGGGAGAGGCGGTGGGATCCTTGTCGGGGTTGCGCTCCTCGGTTGGGCCTTTTCACCATTGGCTGCTGAGAAATTGTATTCTCTTTCATGATGAATAATGCCAGTCTCTTGAGGACTCCATGGGTTGGCGTTGGTGTGGTGATATGGACTGTCGGCATAGTCCATCTCGGCGACATCTTCGTAGATACTTCGCTCATCATCCTGAGCTCCGTACTTGAGACTGTCGGGTGTGCTCGCGATTGAAGTGACAATGACAGGATCTGTCTGTGTCCCGGCCTCGGATGTTGTGTAGCTTATTTCCGTGCTCAATCTTGACTTTGGTGATGAGGTAAAGCTGTCGCGGTTGCTCCTCACAGCTGTTTCCATGCTCCGTCGGTAGAATTTGTTGTAGACAGGACTTGTTGGACTGGGGTTGTACTCGAACTGTTGGCTTGATGGTCTTGAGTGTGTTGTAGCTTCGCGGATCTCGAGACCTTCCTTCTCTAGAGCAAGAACGCCGTAGGGATCTGGATCCTCGGGGTCTGGGATACCGAAAATCTTGCCCTCGCCTGGAGCGTCGACATCAACGTCGCCTGGTGCAGGTTGTCCCTCTAGCTCTTCCATGAGCTCCTCATCAACATCCGTCCGACCTTCAGCAGCCTTCAAAGTCTCCATCAACATCCTAATCTCCGGTGGAGGATGACGCGCCTTTCCAGCCAAGATATCAGCAACACGTATCTCCTCACCATAAAAGCGCGCATTCTCATCCGTCCGTTCAATAATGATTGTACCATCAACTTGAACACCAGCATAAAACCCTCTTGACTTGAGATAAGTGAAAACAGGTCTATTGACCTGCTTCCACTTGCCATCATTCTCCAAAACGCCACCGGCTCCGACGGGTCCGGCGACAGCGCTGATCTCGCCACCAAGCGTCGCGCGAATCTTTGTAAACGCCTCAAGAGCCTTACGATTGTTGATAACCACAACACAATCGTAAATGTCAACTCCGACGAGGAAGCCAAGTCCGGCTGTGTGGAGCATTATGCCTGAGGGGGGAGACCAGGTTCCGTCTTCTTTGCGGGCTACTAGGACGCCGGATCCGCCGGCTCCGGAGATCCAGAGGCCGGTGCGCATTGTTGTAAAGATTGCAAGGCCGACGGCATTTTCTATGACTTTTTGAGGAATCTTTTTCAAGACTCGTTGTTTTTGCTTGGGACCTGCTTGATCTGCTGGTTTTTCTTCTTCAGTGTAGAAGCCATCCTCTGTCGTCATTGTCAGCTCAGCTCTGACCCTCGATAAATGAGGGATGATACTCACTGCAGAATGATCTCAAGATTCTGGCCGCCTTGTCGCTCTCCTTATCCAAAGTCGTAGGCCAAAAAGCCTCACTCCCAATCCTATTCGAGAGTCTATTCACGGGCGCACCAAGTTTATCAGCCCATCCCCATACCTTATCGAAGCCCTTCTTGCTCTGCGTCTTGGTCTTGTCCCAAGACGGCAACTTTGACGTGACCTTTTGCATGATGTGAATAATGCGTATATGAATCTGGAAAAGATTTGGTGATGATGGGGATTGCGTGGCCTTGCCCGTTTTTATACGGGACGCGAAGCTTCCGCTCGTTCCGAAAGGTTGACGCTACATTCCTCAGCTGGCCTATGATATGACGTCTCGCAGTCGCTGGCTGCAGAGAAACTTGGAAGTCCAAGGTAAGATGCACATGATCTTCAACGGCTTTGATAGGTTGGTTTGGGTGCTCGCTTCGACAAATGCGCCCACGACAATTGCACGGAACCATCTGTGGCGGATATTCCGGATCTAATTCTGCATCTACTTCTGGGTTCTTTGAGGAGACCAATGACGCAACTGGTCGCGTTATTACTAATGGGTAGTCAATTATTCAACTACAAGCCATCCAGCTGCCATCGAATGACCGCTTCTTTCGGGCAGAGGAGCAAGAATGGGACTTTAAGAAAGAGATCTAGCCTCAACCCGATATATCACTGGTTTTACTAGTGATGGCTCAAAAATATGCTAGTTTGTCGGCCTTCTGGCTCGTCAAGGGCCGGGCCTCAACTATATCAAAAACACAATATCAACGCATCATAGCATTATATCCCAATGCCAACACAGTGATGCTTGCTTGTCAGCAGTCGCTCACCGAGCTCAACCAATATCCAAGACTCAAGGGCACAAAGTGAACTGTGAACCACCTGAACTCCCGAAAGCTTCTGAGAGAAGCAAAAACTTGCCTTTGATCAGTTATGCCCTCAGGTGAGCCCAACTGTCACATCCTAGTTTGTACTAGGCCTTTTGCTACATATTTGACTTTGTTGCTTTTCTGACATACCGAACCTTGACTCGGGCATGTTGCCTCCCGAGATATGTCGTGACTTAGAGAACAATGTTAGATGCAGGCTTTCGTGTCTACCATTTCGCCATAACGATTTCAGTAACACGACTAGAATCGGTATACTCATGATGAAACTGGCGTATTACAGGGAATGACAGGTGCAGAATCCTGCGTGAGCAAATCTCTGCTTAGGTCGCCAAGGAGCCTTTTAATCCCCACGGCAATGACCTCTACGAATGCACCAACGGAGAATGTCTTTCACTTACGCCCCGGTTTTTGTCTCGCATCTGATAGGGCCTCTTTCTGCCAGGGTTTGAAAGGAAAAGGTTTACCGGAGGTAGAGAATATATCCCGGACGCCATAGGCCTTGACTTCGGTGTGGGTTGGAGAAAATAGAACTGACCCGTAATGCGACCGTGTGCGAAGTTTGGCTAGTAAAACCGGAAAATAATCCGGTGACACGCTATTAAGAAACACTTCAGCCTGAGTTCATTTCAGGCCAATCTTCAGGCTCTTCTCGATCCAGAAGGTATGGGTAAATCGTCATTTAACCAGAAACACACTATGATCGGAATCTTCTCCGACCCAAGTGTCTATAATGCCGGAAATAGTGAACCGGGGGACGGATCAGTGGGTAAAGGCGCCCTCCGGTGTGTTTGTTCCCCCTTAAACTAGCCTGCCCGCGGTTCCCGCGGCGTCGGAAAGGCACAGTATTCGTCACCACCTTCCTGAGATAGCAAGGCTCGGCATTGAGATACGGGACCGCAATAGGTGCAATTGAGTTGCTCACATATTAATTGTCTAGGGTCGACTCGGTTATATGTGTCAGGAGCATATATCTACTGTATATCCCACCAGTTGGCAAACGCGTTCATCCCTTTGCTTTGTTACTCCCCCAGTTAGGGTTTGATTGTGAGGCAATTATTATCTGATATATCATAATCTCATATCCTAATGACTTAGATCGTCGGGGAACGTTGGTGCTAGGCGGAGAACCCTTAGTATGAGTGGACATTATTGACTCGGTCCTTTTGTTGTTGCCGGATAGAGTGCCGGTGTGATGCATAGGTGTGTTAACCCCCGCAAGACGATCACTTATAAGTAGGATGCCAAGGGCGCGCTTGAATACATCACTCATAAGATTGATTATCCATTCTTCCATGGTTACTGCCATCATGTCTTGGATCTTGTGGCTGGGCACTCTGACTGCTGCCGCCCAGGCGGCATCTCTCGACTCCATCTGCTCCAAGAGCTACGCACAAGCCGCATTGCCAACCGAAAATCTTCCCCCAGGCATCAAGATCGACTCGTCCTCCCTCTCTGCGGAACTGTTCACCAACCAGACCCTGTCTTCCGACTGGTTCCCAACAAGCACAGTCGACTACTGCAACATCACCTTTGCCTACACTCACGACGGGATCGCCAATGACAAAGTCCATGTTACATATTGGGTCCCGGCGCCGGATGAGTTCAAAAATCGGTATCTGTCAACAGGTGGAGGCGGCTTCGCTATCAACCGAGGAACCAGATATGCCCCTTCTGGAATCATCGCTGGGGCCGTCTCCGGACAAACTGATGGTGGTTTCGGCTCTTTTGCGACCAACTTTAACCAGGTTTTCCTCCTTGCAAACGGTACTGTTAATTGGCAGGCGGTACACATGCATGGCTATCAAGCCCATCACGAGCTCGCCTTGATTGGAAAGCAATTCGCCCGAAATCTTTACAATGTCCCAGAGGATGAAAAGATCTACTCATATTACCAAGGTTGCTCAGAGGGCGGCCGTGAAGGCTGGAGTCAGGCCCAACGATATGCTGATCAGTTTGATGGCGTGGTAGTGGGTGCCCCTGCTTTCCACTACAGCCAGCAGCAAGTCAATCTTCTCTTTGCCAACGTCATTGAGCAAACGATCAACTACTTCCCTCCGACCTGCGAGCTCGACAAGATTATGAACCTCACGATCGAGGCCTGCGATGCCTTGGATGGAAAGACGGACGGCGTCGTCTCACGAACCGATCTCTGCAAGTTGCATTTTGACATTGACGACGTTATTGGGGAGTCTTATTCGTGTGACGCGGTTGCATCCAACGGAGGACTTCGAAACCACCAGGTGACGAGCGCAGCCACACCGGCACAGAGTGGAAAGGTCACGGCTCAAGCTGCAAAGCTAGTCAAGACATATCTAGACGGACCACATGACTCGGACGGCCGTCGCATCTATCTTACTTCTCAATTCGGCTCCGACTTAACCAACGCGTATCCACAGTACAACAATGACACTGAGAGTTGGGAGATGGCTCTTGTCTCGCTGGGATCTGAGTGGGTGGCTCGCTTTCTGAACCTCCAAGACACGACTATGCTGAGCAACTTTGACAACGTCACGTATGATGACTTGAGGGACTGGATCACTCTCGGACTACAGAAGTATTATGACACTCTGCAGACAAATTGGCCTGATCTTACACCGTTTCAGTCAGCAGGAGGCAAGATCCTCCACTTGCACGGGGAGAGCGATCCTGGAATTCCTGCGGGATCATCAGTCTACTACTACGAGGCAGTCAGAAAGCTCATGTACCCATCACTGGGATACAACGAGAGCGTCTCAAAGCTCGATGACTTTTACCGCTTGTTTCTGATCCCCGGTGGAGCCCATTGCAGCCCGAACCCGAACCAACCAGGAGGCGGATGGCCACAAGACACTCTGCAGACGGTGATCGACTGGGTTGAGAATGGAGAAGCACCACAGAAGTTGAACAACACGGGTGGGATTGAAGAGGTTTGTCGCTGGCCTTTGCGGCCATTGTGGTCTAAGAATGGTATGGCTTTTGAGTGTACCTACGATCAGAAGTCGTTGGATACTTGGATGTATGAGTTTGACGCCTTCAAAGTACCTATCTTTTAGTTGCTGTAGGCGTTCTTAATAACACTTTGAATCTTTACTTGGAAACTCATGTGAGGACCCATAGCGTATTAGCACATGCAAGTTGATAAATTGCCATTCTCTTAAGACTTGTAGATCAGGCTACATAACCTCCGTGATGCAACAGCTTGCGCCAAGCTCAGGAAACGAAAAGTGTTTACGCGCGTATGTGTACCAAAAGAAAACAACCAAAAGGCCAACGATAGCGAGAACCACAGAGATATAGTTCATCGTGCCGGCCTCGACTGGAAGGGCATACGGAAAGCAGTAAAACACCAAGGCGATGGGAGCCCAGCAAAGAAAGATGATGTTGGCAAGTAACCCGAGCCGAGGATACCAGAACGGACCATGTTGAAGGTTTGATCTCCCGCGGATCAGGAGGAGGACGATCGGGACGGCGTAACTAGCATACTGGAGTAGAATTCCAGCGGAAACTAGCGAGTTGAAGGCCGTTTGGGATGCAAGGTAGATGAAACCCAACAGGCTTGTGAACCCAGCTGACCAGATCAAAGCGTAGATAGGCGTGTGGAAAGGAGCACCCATCACTTTGCCGATGTGCTTTGAAAAGGGGAAGCCCTTGTTGAGACCAATGGTCCACGCAAGACGAGATTGCCAGACGTGAATCCCCCACATTGAACCAACTGTCGATAAGAAGATGGCGATCTGGAAGGCAATGGCAGCAGCCTTGCTCTCCCCAAAGGCTACGTATAGGGTCGCCATGGCCGAGCTCTGAGTTTCGTAGTTGGTCTGGTTGATGCAGAAAGCCAAGATGATTGGCAGTCCAGTGACGAATCCAACAATGATTGTCAAAATTAGAGCCTTGGGGACATTGGTGCTAGGGTTTGGGATCTCCTCGGCGATGTGGACAATGGCATCTAGACAAGAGAATCCCCAGTTCAAGCCGTTTTGTCCAATCAAGAATGCCACGCCGTTTGACCAACCCGAGATGTTGTAAAAGTCGGTAAAGATCTCTTTGGCAGGGCGCCTCTCATCTGTTGCAGCAAATAGGGCCACAAAGAGAGCGACCAAGAGACACATAGTAAAGGTTAAAATGCCCTTTGTGATTTTTGGCAGCAAATGCTCAAAGGCGCTCAGGATGAGCGTTACCAAGTTGGTAACTTGATAAGCGACGAAACCCATCCAGGGATCCTGTTGAAAGCTTGGATTGAGAAGACTTCCCAGCGAAAAGAGCAAGCTGGGTGCAACAACACAGACCGAGGCACCTGTACACACGGCACCAGCCCAGCTGAAGAGAGCGGTGGCGTATGAGAGGAACCGACGAGGTCCGGGGGGAGAGAGGGCGGCAACCCATATGTACTGTCCACCAGCATCAGGGAGAGAAGAGGCTAGTTCAGACAGACTTGTTGCACATGCAAGTCCGACAAGTGCCATGAGGAGGAAGCCCCAGAAAAGAGTGATGGAGCCTCCACTGGCGGTGATGGATCCGATTGTCAGGATGATCCCTATAGCCGTGTTGGTTGTTGATGCGCCAATGGCCATGGCAGACCAGACGCTGAAGGGTTTTTCCATAACGATGACATCTCCAATGATGGATTCTGGTTTGGGAGATGGCTCAGGGCCTTGACCCATTGCCTGTTTCTCCTTTGCACTCATGGTAGAAGTGATGCTGATATGTGAAGGAAAGAAGGAAAAGAAAAGTGAAGATGGGGTGACAAGTTCTCGATAGCATGGGGAAGGCTGCCCTTTTCAAGTAAACCAACTCAATGTGTTGTTCATGACAATCTCGGAAGAGACGGCCAACGCGGGGAAAGGGGGGGTGGACGTGACTAGTGTGGCAGATGCGGGGGCTAACAGCGATAGGGAGGGATGAGATTTTTTTTTTATCAACGAGCTAATGAGAGCAAGGCTCGCTGAGTGGCGGTTTGTTTCCTGATTTGGCTAATAGGCGAACGCTATCCTGCGCCCAATCTTCATGGATAACGTGCTTGTCTTGACAACAGGGTACCTGGTAAGCTGAGACTACGATAACATACAGTACAGCATCCTTGCTCGCCTCGTCATGTTGCCGCACGTTCCGAATAGTGAAGGTGTCTTGGGTTCGAGTCATTTTGTGAATGGCTCATGCTCACGAGGGATCGGTCGGTACGAATTTCCGTAGGAGGCAATGATACCTAATTGTCAACATCTACGTTATCAAAGGGTTCAAGTCTAAAAAGTCATCAGTTCAAGTAGATTAGTTTTATACCTCCGGCCTCGCTGACTTGAATGTATATTGACTACCTAGTCAGAAAGACGGAGCAAGGATTTTCTTGTTTGATATGTCTTAAAATCACGATCTTCTAGCCCGGTTATCTCACCAAGAGCCGGGGTGTCTTGAATCAAAAAGGCACATAGCTAGCATGGCTATGTCTTGGTGTGATAGCTGCGTGCTGTATCTTGTGACCACATTGTCTCAATTATGAATTAGACACCAAGTGATCAAGATTCCAACATTCTTCTCCTGAGCCACTTAGGCTCTCGAACCAAGCCCCATAAACGCTTGGGGAGCAACTGAACTAATTGATCTAAAATGCACAGAACATCTAGTCCAACGTGATGTAAACAGTCTTGATATTGGTATAAGCCTCGATCCCAGCTTGTCCACACTCACGCCCAATGCCCGATTGCTTGAATCCCCCAAACGGTGCCCGAATATCCGAGTTGTTACTACTATTAACCCACACAGCTAAGAAGGCGAGGTTAGTTGGGAGTTAATCGTGACAAAAAAGGGGGAGGACTCACTGCCGCTTTGTATCTTCCGCGTGATTCGATGGACTCGGCTCACATCTTTAGTGAAAAGAGCAGCACCAAGGCCAAAGAAGGTGTCGTTTGCTCGTCTGACAACTTCTTCTTCTGTCTTGAAGGAGAGGACTGCTGCGACTGGACCGAATATCTCTTCGCGGTAGATCGCCATGTCATCCTTGACATTTGTAAAGACTGTCGGTTCAACGAAGTACCCTTTGCCATTCCCGGCGGTTTCATGAACTTTTCCCCCAAGAGCGAGTGTCGCCCCTTCAGACTTTCCAAGTTCAATGTATTGAAGAATGTTCTCTCGCTGCGTCTGGCTGACTTGGGGTCCTTGAAACGTGTCGGCCGCGAAAGGGTCCCCGACCTTGGCCGAGGTAGTCTTTTCTAGGAACCGGCGGAGAAAGTCGTCGTATATGTTTTCGTGTACAAAGATTCGGCTGTTGGCTGTGCACATCTGACCGGCGTTTGACATTATTCCAATGTGTCCCCAGTATGCTGCCTTGCCTAGATCGGCATCTTCGAAGACGACTAGGGGAGATTTGCCACCTTTCCAAGAGTCAGCTCGCCTGGTTTTCAAGTGACAGTTGAAAGGTTGTATATACCTGTTTCAAGCGTAATACTCTTAAGGTTCCCTGACGCAAGCTTCATAATCTCCCGACCCGTTTGAGTCGAACCAGTGAAAGCAATCTTGTCAACACCCATGTGCGAAGCAAGGGCAGCGCCTGCATCTCTACCATGGCCATTAATAACATTGACGACACCCTTTGGATAACCTGCTTCCTTGAAAAGGGTAGCTAGGTATAAGATAGATAGCGGTGTCTGCTCGGCTGCTTTGATGACGACGCAGTTTCCGGTCGCGATGGCAGGACCCAACTTCCAGGCTGCCATGCTGAGGGGATAGTTCCATGGGATGATTTGGCCACAGACACCGATGGGTTCGCGAGTGGTGAATACATGCTGGTCCTTTTCGGTCTCGATTACTGCCAAGAGGTTAGTCAAATTTTGGGTTGCGGTGTGAGAAGGAGATGATTACCTTGGCCATGCAACTTATCTGCGTAGCCTGCATAGTATCTGAAGACGGAGATGACCTCTTGTACATCCTCTTGCAAGGCGATGTGGAATGGTTTGCCTAAAGCCCGTCTCTAATCAGAGTCTTGAAGACCAGGGATAACCATGATATTGAATCTTACCACCGTCCCATGACTCAATGGTAGCCAATGTCTCTGCATGGGCCTCGACAAGATCAGCTAGACGACCTAAGAGGCGACCTCTCTCAGTAGACGTCACATCTCCCCAGGGTCCCTCAAAGGCATCTCGGGCAGCCTGAATGGCAATATCAACATCCTGGGCCCCGGCGGCATGGACTCGTGCGATGACAGATTCGTCACTGAAATAACCAGGGTTAGCGCCTGCAGCAGAAGATAGACCTATACTGACAATGGGTTGATGGCTTCAATCGTTTGGCCGGACTGAGCTGCAACAAATTCGTTGTTAATGAACAAGCCGAGGGGTTGCTTGTAGGTAACGCCGTTGGGGGCGGTTAATTGGGCAAAGAGGGACGAGGATGCCATGATGGATTGGGTGATGTGAGGGTTTCGGAGGTGAATGGGAGCCAGGACAAGGAGCCTACATTGGGCTAGCTATATGATGTAGGTGAATAAGGAAGGCATGGAAGACTTGGTGAGACTTACAATGCCGATCAAGGGTTCCATACTGACTCACGCTTTCGTTGGGATCCGATTCATCTCGCTCGCTTGCTGTCCAAATCCGTTAAAGGACCTCGGATAAAAAATAGACGAGATTGGCGAGGTGACAACCAGGACAGGCCAACGTCTTGTGTTCTTCCCGCTATGAGACGAGTGAATCATACAGAGTTTCAAGATCGGAGATAATCCTGGCGCTAATCTTGGCCTTCGATTTCTTTCCGAATTAGGAAGGAATGTTTGCGGGGTTGTTGGAGACGGGTCCTTAGCCCCGGATCTACCGTATCTGCCACCCGACGCCTTTGAGCTGCGGGGTCCAAGGGTGCATGGGGAGCACGCAGGACGTGATAAGGAGTACTTTGACATGGGGGATATTTACTTGGATGGATGAGTACTCGCTATCAGGCCATAACAAGTAATTGGACGCCCTTGATCAAGGTCAAAGAGGCTATGGTGGCGTCCTGTCTTCTTCAAGGAGATGGCGAATCAAGGGGCTTAGAAACAGAAGCTAGCAAGGGACATCGACCCGCCACCCTTTACCTCCCTCCCCCCCTCCTTGCTTAGTCGATGAGCATGGCCACGCGAGCTGTCAGGTCCGATAGCCCGAAGGATCATCATCGTAGTCAACAAAGCACCGTGACGGGGGCGAACCGCATCATTTCTTCTTCAGGAAGGAATGCAAATATCTGATGATGGGTTAGACATACCCCAGTTTGTTTGGTCATTACCTTACCGGACAACAAATCACTCTACAAATACAGCCTCTTGAATTGTTCATGGCCATCATCATCGTCTGACTTTCCATCCCTAAACCCACCTCTTTGGCCTCATTCCTGATCCATCCCTCCCAAACATGTCGACAGTTACAGACCTCAACAACACCAACTTTGACTATGTCATCGTTGGAGGAGGCACAGCTGGCTGTGTCATAGCAAGTAGGCTAGCCGAGTCTCTCCCTGACCACAAGATCCTCATGATTGAGGCCGGACCCAGTGATCTGGATGAGAAACAAATCCTCGACTTGCGAAACATGTATAATCTGATGGGAAGCGAGTTTGACTACAGCTACAAATCTGTTGAGCAGCCTAATGGTGAGATCTTGCGGCTGTGATATCTGATCTAGATGTGAGACTAACATCACCTTAGGAAACAGCAACATCCTCCACTCACGCGCCAAAGTTCTGGGCGGTTGCTCCAGCCACAACGGCAGTCTCGCCGTGCACCCTTTTGAATACGACTGTAAGAAATGGGAAGAAGCTGGCGCCGTTGGATGGGACTGGGAAACGATGAAGCGTCTGATCCGAAAGCTGCGAACGCCAATTGTACCCATCCACGATCGACACCGAAACCCCATCGTTTACGACTTTATGGAGGCTACCAACAAAGCTCTCGATATTCCAGTCGTCGATAGCGTCAACCATGAGATCACCTCGGCGAATGGCCTCTCAAAGGGAGGGGTATCATTCTGTTCTCTGACATATGACCAAAACACTGGCTATCGTGTTAGCGCAAGTGTTGCGTACATCCATCCTATCCTCAGAGGCAAGGAGAGACGCCCCAATCTCACCATCCTCACCAACGGTTGGGTGGACCGAATCAATGTAGTCGATGGAACGGCTACGGGAGTCAACTTGACTCTTGAATCTGGAAGAAGGGTCAAAATCAACGCCAAGAAGGAGACTATTCTGTGCGCTGGTACCATCGACACGCCGAGACTGATGCTTCTCTCTGGCATTGGCCCCCGCAGCGAGCTTGAGAAGCTCAAGATCCCAGTGGTTAACGACCTACCTGGTGTTGGAGAGAACCTCATGGATCACCCCGAAGTCATCATCACCTGGGAACTCCACGAACCCCTCGAGGACAAGACGGTCATGTGGGCTGATGCAGCCCTCCTTGCGCGTCGCGAACCCGCCAACATCCAAGGCGATGACGGAACAGTCCCTGATGCCATGATGCACATCTACACCATGCCATTCGACGTCCATCAAGCAGCTCTAGGCTACGACATGCCCAAGAACGTCTTCTCCCTTACACCCAACGTCCCAAGATCCCGTTCTCGTGGAAAAGTATGGCTAAAGTCTTCCGATCCCAAAGAGAAGCCCGCGATTGACTTTCGATACTACACCGACCCTGAGGGATACGATGAAAAGACCATCGTCTGGTCTTTCAGAGCTGCTCGCGCCATCGTTAACCAGCAGCCACTGAAGAAGTGGATCAAGCGAGAGGTCGCGCCAGGTCCTGGTGTACAGACTGACCAGGAACTGTCAGAGTACGGACGCAAGACTGGAAATACTGTGTACCACCCTTGCGGCACGGCCAAGATGGGAGACGTTGTTCATGACCGGATGGCCGTTGTTGATCCTCAGCTGAAGGTCAAGGGTATCAAGAAGTTGCGCGTTGCTGACGCTAGCGTGTTTCCCTTGATTCCTACTGTTAACCTCATGCTCACTGTTCTGGCGGTTGGGGAGCGCGCTGCCGAGTTTATCGTCGCTGACGCGAATAGAAGCGTTGCAAACCTGTAGTAAGGCGTACGTGGAATGCGTTGTTTGCTCACCAGTTGGGGTCCAGTTGTTGCTTCTTTTGCATGCATGGGGAGATGGACATTAGGTCAAGGAGAAAGACTGTAAGTAGAAGTGTTTGAAGAAGTTAAAAATACATCATCAGCTCCATTACACATCCTGTCTCATCAAGCCAACGGAAACACTTGACCTCTCTCCAGCAAGATGACAAGCCACGTAGTAGTGATTCCCAAACTCCTAAGCTCCCATATCTCTTCCAGAAGGTTGATGGCCTCCAGCATGACAGGAAGGCGAGTCAAGGAGTATATGGCCTTGAACCGAAGCTTCACCTCCTCTCTCTGTTGGAGCTTGTGGGCCGGTATCTCGGAGGCGGCAGACATGAGCGGTATAGGCTGAAAATTGAGATACGGCGAGGATGGAGGTATACGAAGTAAACCCTCCATCGCCTCACTAGCCCATTGCTGTATCATAACCTCGTTATCCAGCTCGAGATCACGACCACAGATTCGATAAAGCTGTATCAGGCCATGTTTTCGATACGCATCGATTAGGAGGAAGAGCAGCTCATCCTCTTGGCTAGGAGTCCATGCCAGCATTTCATCTTCCAGACTCGCCTCAAGCACCAAGTCACGAGGTTGCCCATCTACCACCCCACGGCAATAATGTGTCACCTTGGCAACGGCGTAGAACATGCCTAAAGAATATCCTGCCATGGGGTGGTACTCTCGCTGACTTGCCTCGACGGCTTTGGAGATGAACTCGACGGATAGTGGCTTGTGGAATCGGTGGTCTAGATTAAACGAGGCTGCCATCTCCCACTAGATGTAATTTCCCACTATGAGCTGTATGGCAGGATCAGAAGGATCGGATGTAGGGTCACTCAAGATGGAGTCGATGAGGGCTCGAGCGCCTACTAAATGCTCAAGACCTGTTGTTCCTTCGATCCAGGGTGACGAAATTCCCAGTAGGAAGATGGCAAGAAATGTGGCGATAGCCTTCTTTCGGGCCTGCAAGAGCTCTTGTTGGATACATAACAATGTCTGTCCTCTCTCAACAAGGCAGTCATTCGTATTTGCATCTCGGAAGCCGTTCATGTGTGCAGCGGCGATGCTCTGCACGACATGCAAGAGAGCCGACGACTCCCTGAAGAGATCCAAGATAGGCAAGGCTAGCGGGTTGATTTCGGGGTCGAGCACCATGATGTGGCAGACCTGCTCAAAGTAGTACTGCAGCAGCACAGACGGCGTGGTCCCATCTTGGCAACAAGCCGCCTGTTGGATGAGGAGTGGCATCTCCAGTTTCCACATGGTCTTGCGGGGCGCCGGGGTACAGACAGTTCCCCGACGCGCGCAGTGTTGACAAACGGGGTATGCCTCGTCACATTTCACCCTCCGCAGTCTGCATTCGCGGCAGGCAGATTTGCTCTTGGGTTGTCGGCGGATGACAGGGGAGTCATCTTTGGGGGGTCCATGAATGGAGGGGACGACTTGGGAAGAGGGAGCAAAGCGGACACGCCAGTCTTTGGAAACCATTCTGTCGGTATAGGAGAGGATTGTTTGATGTTCTGAGGAGGTGAGGAGTTGCTGGGATACAAGATGGGGGCAAGTGTGAGATGCCGAGGACGCGGAGTTGGCCCCACCGCTGACTCGAGATAGCGCTTTAGTTAGCGTCTAAGATGCCGGCGATGACATTTCCCTTTTGCCTTTGATGGGCTTCTACTATACTGTACAGTGCGATACAATACGGTACATGGCATTAGTTTAAACTCTACCGTAGTAACAGTTCCTGGACATTTGTGAGCCTCTTAGTCGCCCTCCCTGCCTGAACAGGCGGTGGCACCTGGCTGCATTCCCATCTCCGACTGCGTCATGGGTTAACCGATAAATCGTGGGGTACAGGAGAATGCCCCGAAAGCTACCCAATCATTGGACGCCGCGATATCAGCTTATCACACCGTCATGGTTTATGAACTTTACCCTTTTGAGACGACAGGCGAGACAGGCGGAAATGGACCAGCATGGTTCCAGGGACTTAATACAACATATCCGAGGCTGGGGAGGGCTGTCCTACCGTCAATAACCCCAAATAGGAAGGAATTTGTTAGTGAATAGGTACCGGCAGCTATATATCGAGCTCTACATTCTACAAAACTTCCACTGAAATTTTGAGTGAACACACCTGCTACTATTTTAATCGTACATGTAAACGCCTTATCTATCTCAACATGACGACTCAGACGCTCCCTTCTGACTATTCCAACGACTACGACTACCTAATTGTTGGCGGAGGAACAGCCGGCTGTGTAGTTGCGAGTCGATTGTCCGCATATCTACCAAAGAAACGTATTCTACTTATCGAAGGCGGACCAACTGATGTCGGAGACAAGCGTGTCTTGGTCCTGAAAGATCGTATTCAGACCATCGGTACAGACCTTGACTATGGCTATACCAGCGTGCCTCAGCCAAATGGTTAGCACCCGAGAACAACATTATCACAGATCAGCTAACCAGGATCTACGACAACTAGGCAATAGTCACATCCTTCATTCGCGTGCCAAAGTGCTAGGAGGCTGCTCCAGCCACAACGACATGATTTCATTCCGAACGACCGAGTACGACGCATATCTCTGGCAGAAACTGGGATGCAAAGGCTGGACCTTTGATCTATTCAATCGCCTTCTGGACAAGCTACGGACAACCGTACGACTACCTCACCCACGAGATCAGAACCAAATGTGCAACGATTGGATCGAGTCTGCGAGAGCCGCCTTGGGAATCGACAAAGTCCACGACTTTAATCACATGATCTCCTCAAAAACAGGTCTTCAGGAGGGCGTCGGGTGGTGCAATGTCTCGTATGATCCTGATACAGGCCATCGCAACAGTGCCAGCATTGCATACTTGCATCCAATCTTCCGTGGGGATGAGAAACGTCCGAACTTGACAGTTCTTACTGACGCTTGGGTTTCAAAAGTTCACCTTGAGGGGGATACTGCAACTGGCATTGACGTGACTCTCAAGTCAGGAGAGAAATATACGCTGCGCGGCAAACAGGAAATAATCCTTTGTGCTGGTGCTATAGATACTCCTCGGCTCCTCCTTCTATCAGGAATCGGGCCCCGGGAGCATTTGGAATCAGTCGGTATTCAAGTCATGAGCGATATCCCTGGTGTTGGAGAGAACCTGATGGACCATCCTTTGACAACAATGTTATACGAGCTGAACCGTACGCCTCCGCAAAATACAGTCGCGAATTCGGACACGGCCCTATTCTTGCGATCCAAACCTTTCAACCACAACGGAGATGATGGGCATATCCCCGATGTAATGGTCCACATCTTCACCATCCCCTTTGTTGACGACCTCCAACGTCTAGGCTACAAGATCCCAGAGCCAGAGCGCTGCTTCCACTTTATGCCACTGATTCCTCGCCCCAAATCAGTCGGGAGACTTTATCTCAAATCCAACAACCCCCACGAAAAGCCAGCTTTGGATTTCCAATACTTTACCGATAAAGATGGCTACGACTCCTCCATTCTCGTCGACGGCATAAAAGCATGCCGGAAGATAGCAGAGCAAGAACCCTTCAAATCCTGGATCAAACAAGAAATCGCTCCTGGACCACATATAACCACTCATGCGCAATTAGACGAGTTTGCGCGGAGGGCCTCGGGGACTGTATACCACCCTGCATGCACAACCAAGATGGGTGATATCGAAACAGACCCTATGGCTGTGGTGGATACGGAGTTGAAAGTTCGTGGGATAAAGGGACTAAGGGTTGCTGACGCGGGTGTTTTCCCTACTATGCTTTCTGTAAACCCGATGTTGACGGTGCTTGCTGTTGGTGAGCGTTGTGCTGAGTTGGTTGCGCTTGAGGCGGGCTGGAAGGAGGATGTGCCAAAGCTATAAGAGTGCGAAGCCACTATTTTAATCTTTGATGCTGCTTTTCCCACTGAGTCTCTTCCTCATTAAACATGGCATAGCGGACATCACATGTACTTGTAAGCATTGATTGGGTCAGTAACCTCTTACACTCGCTTGCGTCAAATTTCTTCATGCCGAGGTTAACCTCGAACTTGTGAGATGACACGAGGCCATGCGAAGAAACAAGTAATACTAATCCAACCTTGGAAAGATGGTTGCATTCTAAAGCCGCTATACTCTTGGTTTAACAGCAAGGACCACACAAGGAGTTATCACGTTGCTTCACACACTCGTGAGCTGATGGGATCAAAATCCCTGTCCGCAAATGGTAAGGAGTACCAATGTCTTATGAGGCAACCCCACGTAAACCAAAGTACTCTTTAGCAGCCACTGATCCTCTCTGGAGCTCCACCAACTTCACCGATCAAGACATTCGCTTAATTGCGTGCATGAAACCGCACGTGTGAAGCTGACCTTACGCGTCGATGATTTTTCTCATCCGAGTTCGGCACTTCCATGATTCTCTCTACAAATTTCCTTTCGTTAACCCATATGGTGCATTAAGATCCTAAAATGAATCGCTGGCACCAAGCCAGCTGCCTCGACCCTGACGTTGAAGTCTTACCAGACAACACGATCCGCTGCCTTTCCTGCCATCAAACCCCTCATACGATCTCACTCCTCACAAGAAGAGACACAGCCAGCTCAGTTCCACTCATACCCCCAGATAAGCCTCTGGGAGAACTGAAACTCTGGTGGCCGCGATCTGTGCCCTACTCAGTATCGACGGTGCCAGCGAGCGACCATGCAACGAGCCAAGATGAAATGGATGTGGATCAAACTGCAGAAGCGACCGTAACTTCGGGACCATACCCTACCAGTCTTGGATCGAACGAGGTCCGCCTTATCTGCATCGAAGCAGCTGACTCTCCCGACTACCCCATACACCTGAGCCTCGAGATTTACGACCTAGACAACTGTCCCGAGTATGAAGCCGTGTCGTACACATGGGCGGGTGAGGACGGCGACTGCTTTCTCTCCAAGCCCATCTACGTGGGTCCATTCTGGGACTGTTTGCTTCAGACAAACAATTGCTGGGAAATGCTACGCTTTGTACGACCATGGCGCGGAACCCGGATGCTCTGGGTTGACGCCATCTGCATTAACCAGAACAATCTCTCAGAACGAAGCAGTCAGGTTGCCAACATGGGCCGTATCTACTCTTGCTGTAGTCGTGTCATTGTCTATCTGGGGCCTGACATGGCGACTCCGCTGCATGGGAGACATGCTCGACGTGGAAGGCTACACGAGCTAGAGACAGATGTCATCAAGCCTGTATTCCCTGATCAAGTACGGCAACCTCAACCATATCGGCTCGAACATCTTCTTAGTCGTCGGTACTTTTCCCGGATCTGGGTTGTTCAGGAGCTACTGCTGTCGAAAGGCGCCATCATACGGATCGGCGACGTCGATTTCTGGGCTGATGCCTCCATGCCAACTCGACTCTCTTCAAGCATGCCAAGATGGACGTGGGCTCAAACACACGCTGCATGGGCACGGTACATATCGCAAGGGGCTTCAAGCATCGGTGATCTAAAGGAGATGCTTCAGACTACCGCTCTCTCCCTGGCAACCGACCCTCGGGATCGAGTCTTTGGGCTTCTCGGCATCATGCCTGAACTATCGGTTTTGAGCGAGCAACCGACCTCGGATTCAAACACGCCACCCCTGCAACTTGGAGGCCTGCAGGCAGACTATACGCTTTCTTGTCAACACATTTTTATCGGACTGTTCGGATACTGCATCTTGAACCTACGAGGGCCAGATATTCTCTACCATGCCTCATCCGTCTCGCCCATGCCCGACTACCCGTCATGGGTACCCAACTGGACCTCCCCAGAAACCTGGAGATTACTGTTCCAATCACCCAAGGCCAATGACGAGCGGATACTCAGTCTGATCCGAGACAGAATAACACCAGAGTCTGCAGATCTGTCAGACCCCGAGGAAGATGTAGATCCATATCAATTTCATGAACTTAGGGGCCCCGCTCATGCCTATGTCCAGGCAAAACGACGGTGGAGTCAGAATGCCAGCATCGACACCTCTACTGGAGCCTTGTCTATCAACTTGACACACTACATGCCACTAGCCGGGCCCCTTGAGAAAATTGAAGAGTCGGAGGGTTTTTTTCTTTTCTGCCTTGACGCCGAGCCATGCGCTGTCTACCTAGTGTCAGAGCACAGGCTAGATGAACTCGTCACAGGCGAAGATCAGTTGTTCATCGTCAACGAAGATGATAACTCTAAGATTTACCTGATTCTACGGCCAAGTAATCGCCAGAATGTGTTCAAACTAGTTGCAGTTTGCCCATACGCCGCGATCAAAACCCGTTGGTCGATTCCCTTGGGAGTATCACTTGAGGATCTACAATACAGCCTGTATGAAGCGTTGCCAGAAGTTCAACAAAAACTAGACCAAGAGCTGGATCTAGAAGAGGAGTTTGCACCTCTCTGCTCCGGAGCCAAGTCCTACCGCGACCTACTACCCACGCTTGTAAAACGACACAAGGAAGGGCGGGAAGACGTCTGGGAACTTGCGAGCGCCATCTACGATGCCTGCGTAGAACGTATAGACCCAAGATTCTCGCCAAGGATCAGCGACGATGGACACGTTGAAATAACTCTATCCAGCCTTGACAAAGAATTTCCTATTTACACCAGAAGACTCATAAATCACGATCACGGCCCCGACTTCAGGTTCCGAATCAAAGGAGAAGAAGAGTGGAGAGATGTTCCCTTCTCTTTGACTGCTTATAACAACATAACGCAGTCCGGGGAGCAGTGGATAGAGGTTCAATTTGTAGAGATCACGGATCCCAGGTACTTTAGGCCCAACGCACAACAGATTTGTCGAGGCCTTTTCAGGGATCTGGATAGACTTGCGCAAGTGAGCAGGCATACGGGAGAAGACATGTTGTCCATGTTGATGAGGGAGTGTAGGGAGGAGGATAAGTTTGTTGGGTGTCAGAGTTCGTATCTTGATCAACTGTTTTGGCAGAATGGTCCATGGGAGAAGTTGCAGTTGGTTGGGAGCACTTTCATGGTTCAAATTGAGTAGTTCTGGCTTTCAATATCTGTATTACTGCGACTAAAGTCTTTTTTAGAAAAGAAGTGGCATTACCAACAAGTACCTAGGTATATAAGTCTGCAAGAAGCTGTGGGTCTAGGATGGACTCCGGAGTCTGGAAGTGTATGTTGACAGCGTTTAGGTCGGTCCAGTCTCGCTAGATGGCGATCAGTGGAGTTTGACAGCTGAGGTGCCGCCATATCAAGAGTCAGAAATGGTCCTAGACCTGCGAGGCATAAATGTACCAGAAAAGGAGAAGGCCATGGTAGTAGTAGCCACGGCTAAGAATGGGCAGTCTGATTGAAGGCTTTTGTTTGGATAGACTTTGACTTGAAGGGCCGAAATCACCACACATAGTGAAGCGGATGCGATGGAGCACAATACGTCCAAAAAAAGGGCTCGCCATATCACTTGATACTCAGTCAACAACAAGGTCTCCTGCACTGCTATCTACACTGATCCTTTGTAAACTCTACAGCGAAGCAATTTCTGTTAGGCCACCCTACCATCTCAAATCAAACGAAAGTTGGGTGTCTTAAGGGGCGGGTGAGGACTCTGCGGCTTTCTCCGGCTTCCTACCGTACACAACATAACTGTCGTTTTGTTAGCATTTCTATACCCACTCGCGAATAGGAGCAACACTTACACTGGAATATAGGCATGAATCGAAGTATCTCTCAGCTGCTTCCTAACCAGAGCGCAAAACGCAATGACCTCTTCGGGCGTCCAACCAAGGAACCTAGTGAGCAGAGCAAGAAGCAAACCTTCCAGTCCGCTCGTCAAGTTCTCGCACGTCCAAGCTCCGATTTCTTTATACTTCTTTTCCTTTGGCCATTGGTTGAGGGGCCACTTGAATTTTCTCTCAACCACATCAACGAAACCTGCCTTTTCGAGATATTCTTTGTAATTGGATGCGGTGTTGTTGGGGCGTCCGGCCTTGTCGCTTGCTTCGACGAGAAGGTGGCCCAGTCGATGTAGCTCGAGGCCTTCGTGAAGGGTGCCATCATCGCATGCAAGGGGGTTCGTCAGGTCTTGCATTTCTAGGTAACCACCAGGTTCCAGGTGCCTAAGTGAGATAAGTTCAACAAAGCATGAATGTTATTTGTGGGCAGCGGGCTTACGCGTATGCTTTGTGGACAAACTCTTGCATGTCAACGAAACATCCAGTCATGACGCGAGACAAGACGAGGTCAAATTTCTTAGACCAAGTCCACTCTTTTTCCAGATCATCGACCTCAAAGGTGCAGTTGGGAGGCACGCTATCTTGGTTTAGTGAAAGGGACACATTTAGAAGTTCTGTAACTTACAGCGAGGGCTGAATGGGACTCAGATCAACTCCAATCACCTATACAGGGGTCTTGCATTAGAATCGAGAGTTGTTCACCATGATCGCAGATCATTACCTCCGATTCAGGATGGAGATCGGCTAAGGGTGGGTCAGAACCTGTATCCAACGTCAAACGCGCAACGTACCATACTCGACTGCCCAGATACCAGTCCCGGTGCCTGCGTCGAGAACACGCTTCGCCGGCTCACTTATCTTGGGTGAAAGGCCGAGCTCCCCGTCAAGGGTAAGGAGCCACACATTGTGCTGAATATCTGTGTCGCCTTCAGCGCAGGTTCTCCAAGTCTTCATGCGCAGGATTTGAGCTCACCGAGGCGATCATTTTCTCTCTCGTCGTTGGGGTAGTTATATTCTATCATCTTCAGTCACAAACACATCGCTAACGTTGCTCTGCGAGATACTTACTGCCAGAGCTCATGGAATGATAAGTTCTGCCGTTTTCCTCCTGGGCTCTGAGCACACTGGATCTCAGGGACGTAAGGCTTGAAGTGTTCAGCTAGTAACAGTCAGTCACCGTACGTAACAATGAGGTGTAGATTCATACAGTCGAGATAGCGGAGTCATCATCGTCAAAGGTGTCAACGGCCTGTGGGGAGATCCATTAGCATACCACCCACAGTCTAGTACATCCCTGCAAACCCACCAAAGCGCCGTGTGGCTCTTGAACCGGGTCAGTCATAGCGTTAGATCGGAACCAACAACGCTAAGTCACAGAAGCACACAGCAAGACCTCAAGCAAATGAGGAGCGAGTTGGTCGAGAAACAATCGAGAATGCCTCAAAAGCTCACGTACAGACGTTAACCCCGCGTTTCCCGCACGTGATGGCATGCATCTCTTTCTTCTTGGTAATGTCAATCGTATGATCTTATCCTTGTCTGTAATCCATGTTGGACTGCAGCCGACTGGCACGCCATTGTGACTGGTGACGGCTCTGTTGGCTCTGTCGTTCGCGTCAACCCTGGCAGTTATTCTTACCAGGGTCAGCGATAAAATTTATGAAGAGATTATGACACGGCTTAGCTTGTTTGAGGATAAGTTATGCATTTTCTTATGATAAAGTTATGACTATTTTTAACAAAACATTCAAATACATTTTTACACACTTTAGGGTAGGACACGACGGACAAACCGGGCACCCAAACGGTCTTCGAGCATCCAGAATACATCACTCCTCGGCCAATCGGGTTCCGCTTGATAGACACCACCTCGTTGGTGACACCGTTTGAAAGGCCCGTGATGCGGCCATGCATTGCAACCACCAAAGCTGGATCTTGCAGCGATACTGATTCCATAGGAGGGGCCGCCATAATGTCCTTAGCAATGGTTCCCTTCAGCTCGACAGTGTGCGTTTCGTTGTCAAATTTCAGACGGTAGTGGTCTGATGGAGTGAACCCCTTGAGCTCCGCCTTTGTTGCGTTCCAAGTGTGACTTTTGGCCGTCATGCCACAAAACACACGGTTCGTGAGCTCTTCTAGCACTATTTCATGCATCTTCTGGTCCAGCTCGATCAAGGCCCAGTCTCTGCAACGTTCTTCACCCGACGGGGATTGGCCCTCGCTAATTTTCGGCGAGAACAGAACGTGACCGATCGTTCTGTTGGAGGGATCCTCGAGGTCACTCAGCCTCTGTGCCAGGGTTTCTCCGGCCGCCTTTTCGGCCATTGCTTCATTCAATTTGCGCACCGCCGATGCCCAGGGAAGGTCTTTGTTTTTCTCCATGATTCGCTCTGAGCGCTTAATGTCCTCGTTGACACTCTCACGAGCCTTTGCAAGCGTTCCGGTACCAAGCTGTATGATCTTTTTTGGATCCGCCGCACTACTGTGGCGGAAGTCCTCGTTCGCTTCTCGTTCGGTGAACGCAACATGTCGACAGGTCAAGAGCAGCATCCTTTTGGTGCCACGGATGCGTAGATAGAGGCCCTTGGTACCTTCATGGTAAGGTGATGCGGCTGGTGCGATGCAGATACCCAGGAACTCGGAAAACAGTGCGTTCCACTTGTTAGGTTGGGCTATAGGACTCGACGTTAGCAGGTTGCATTTGGAGATGGCTGACTCCTTCATTTCAACTTCAACGTCATGAATCCCGTGCCGTCGCAAAATCCTGCGGCATCTTAACACAACGTCTACGCCTGCCCCCTAGGTGGTGGAACTGGGCGCAATGGACACAAGAACAGTTACCGGATTGATCGGTGATTCGTCAATGGTATCTTTCACCCTCTGATACCCAGCCGCAGAATATCAATGGCGACCCATTGTATGCTTTCGAGGGCCTCTAGGATATCTCGTCGCAAGGGGCCAGCCGAATCATTCCATATAGGCACAATTGGGTGTTGGTCAACGTGATCCAGGGTCTTGCCAAGGCTCTAGCCATGGCTTGTTTAGAGACCAGTCCATGAATCGGAGCTTGATCTTGCAACCAGTCTTGGTTTCCCCGGGAGCCCGACATAGTAGCATTGGGCCTCTTCTTCACTTGGTTGTTGTTGTTGTTGCTGTTGTTGTTCGGTCATATTCGTCCTTGGCGGGAGGCTTTTGCTGCGCCGGTGTAGGGATCGGAGCCGTCTGTGCCATCCACACCAGCGTAGATAAGGAGCTCAACTGAGGGTGGGGTTGACTCCAGGTTGTTTTCTACGAAGCGAGGCATGGTGACTATTTATATTAGTGGAACTCCAACAGGGAGACAAGGTTCGTGATTCACGAACTTTATTCCAGTATACAGTAGTCGCGCACAGGTGTTAATCCGCTGGGCACTCGAACGAACGGCAAAATACTATCTAAGAATCGTCTAAGGGAATGGTACTAGATCTCAAAAACCTGTCTACGGAGGATAGAACACTGAGATTGACGGAATCTAAGGGCAACCTAAGTCAATGGTACTCGGGCGCCATAACCTGGTCTACGAAGGGTGGGGGATTAGGGTCAGTGGATCTCAAGGGCGGCCTAAGAGAACGGAACTACGAGGTTCCGCGTGAGGTTGAGCTCGGTTGGGGTTGGAGGGAAGCGTGCTTTGGGGTGCTTAAACGTAGAGGAAAGGTTGGGTTCACCAACGGGATTGGGATTGGAGATTCAAGCTTAACGCGATTAAAGGAAATGACATAGGGCGCTTGAACTTGAACGAAACTTTGAAATTGGCTATCAAAGATTGGGTTGAGAGAACGGTGCTGGATGTTTTTGGCTTGATTGAAGGAATGGCACTGGGAAATCTGTGACTCTTTTATATTAAGGTTAATATTTAATTCTCCTAATGGCAGTATTTTGATACAATATTTCGCCTACTAACTAGTGATAGAGTTAGGCTCATTAGCGACAAGAACCGTCATTGCCCGGATTGAGTGCTGTCTCATCGAACCACGCCTCACCCTATAGTACCTCACCAAGCGGAAGGATATCGATAGCACCACCGTACACTTTCAAGAGCCTCTTCTTCGCCCAGCGGTCTAGGCATGTATACAATGGCGGTGATTAGACTACAACCATTCGGGGCAAGACTCTTACTGCCCCTGTCCGCTGCTCACACTCGGGGTTGGATTTTTCAGTGCCTTCGAATGGCTACAACCGGATTCACACCAGCGTTGACGAAATCCTACGGGATCAAGTTAGAGAGTAGGCTAAGAGAACGACTCCGAATTTCGGAGTAAAGTCTTCGGATGATACAATCCCGGGGTCGGCGGAACCTGAGGGTAGCCTAAGACAATACTACGAGGCACCGGAGTCTAGTCTAAAGGGGATAGGGGCTTGAGCTCATGAGGATCAGAGACCGGGCTAAAGAGACCGGTGCCGGACGCATCGGGGTTGGAACAAACGGCAGTATCGGTGCTTGGCACCTGAGCACAGCTCGGCATGAACGGGATCAGAGAGCGAGCTGAAGAAACGGTGAAGAAGGTGAAGGCCCCATTTGGAGAGCTATAGTGACATTTGAAGATGGTTGGTTCAAGGGTAGAAATTGGATGCCTACTTAAAAGCAATCTATATAGCATAAAGGGGGATATAATACGTAGTACCTAAGCTTGGGTGAATACGGTGAGATCTGAGAATGGACGGTAACCAAACGTCACTATGTAGCTTTGGTCTTAGACGGATTCAGTGAAGAATCTGTTACCGAGATTTGTTCCTATAAGACCTATAAGATACACCATAACACGGCGATACCATACGGCATTAGGTTTAATGCGGAAATGTATTAATAACTGCGTCTTTTGTTGGTGCGGCTGAAGATCTCTCTCTCTCAGAGTCATCATTGAAGACAATAGCCGCGGCGATACCATCAATCGGACCCCGTTCACCATGCGAGACGTGCGAGACGTGCGTGCGACAGGCTGGAACACGGGGAAGTTCGCTTTGACAGAAATAGTAAGAAAAAAAAATCTCGATAGCGGCAGTTCATCCGAAATCCAAGACGCGATGCAACGGTTGCAACAAAGATGCGACGGACAAGGTCACCCCCTTGTTTTGGGTCTCTCCCGAACAGGGGTTAGCTCACGACCTCTCTAAGCGAAGACCAACCTCCAACAATACACTCCTGGACCTATCAACTAACGAGAACAGCTTGGGAAATATGCCATCCGAACTAAATGTTGCATTGGAACATTGGGCGCTTAAGCTTGACTGGAAATAGACTTGGGCTTGTTTGAGCTCGTTCGCCTGAAGCTCTTTCTCGGAGACGATGTTGCATCGCGGTGATGGTGTCTCAGAAGCCTGGCAGGAGTCATCCCAAATCAACTATTAAAGAGACAAGAGATCCCTCTCCATGGAAACTTTTTTTCTCATCATCCTCACACAATCATTTCAACCTCATCTCATCGACATCTTCTCCTTCTTCCACAGCTGGACTGTATATATTGACTTTTATCAGCTGCGCTGTACAAATCAATACTCTTTTACACCTTACCCTTCGAACTCAACAACAACAAAAGAAACACTTTTTCGAACAAAACCGCCAAAATGAAGTTCTCCACCGTTCTCTTCACCTTCGCCGCTACCGCCTTCGCTGCTCCTCTCAGCAAGCGCGCCGTCTTCAGCACATCTTCCTACAACGACCTTTCCATCAGCGGCGGCACTGCCGGTAACGCTGCTCAGGAGGCTCTTCAGAAGCTTGGTGGTCTTCCCAATGATTTGACTACTGTTGAGGAGTCGGACATCGATTTCCTCAACAGTGTCAATCAGATTGCCAACGATGCTGAGACCGAGGCTTTCAACCCTGCCATTGAGGCTGCTTCCGGTGAGGAGGCCGACGCTCTCCAGGTGAGTAAACAATACATCCAATTTTGCAAGTATGATCTAACAATTTGCAGCGCGGCAAGATCAAGAACAAGGTCCTGAAGCTCACCGCCACCATGCTCAAGCTTCAAATCCAGCAAGCCCAGGGCGAAGACGTTGCCGAGAAGATGGAAGCCGAGAACAAGAAGCTGCAGAACAACATTTCCCAGGACGAAGAAGCCGCCGGTCAAGCCTCGACATTCTTGTCTTTTGACGCTACTACCGACTAAACAATTGGAAAAAAGCGTTAAAAAAGATAAGTAATGGATTCGGCTTGGTGGAATTAAGAGTTCAGGGAATCTTGAGTGCGGGATACTCGACCTGTTTCTTTTTGAGTTTGAAGCTTTTGATAAGCGCATAATAATACCCTTGCCTGATGTCACTTTATTGTGCTCCTTTTGCTGTGAATTTGTCTTGTTGTGACATTGTGGAGTGCACTGGATGCACGTCGACACACTCGGCCGAGTCTCACCAAGCGCCGTATTTTGCATATACCCAACGGTTCCACGACATCAAGACCCAATCAAGGCACCCAAGGCATTCAATTCCGCTACAAAATCCTTTTCCTATTCAACCGGGCGCTCGCCAGGGACGGGCCTGGTACCCAAGTGGCGACAGGGCACGAATGAGGCCAGCCTGACAGCAGCACGGCCGCGTCACAACCAAGTTTATTGTCAAATAACCATGGATCAAGCCTGCATATCTACTCCAGAATCTAGGATCCTACAGGAAAGAGCCCCATTCTCGGCGTAAGCAATTGGGCTGCGTTCAATGTTGATAACCCCATGAACACGTCGTTGTGCAGCAAACCTGTGCCATTTGGCGCCCGACAGCCCTGTCTTTGCAGCTGGGGAATCGAAAATAAAAAGACGGACTTTTCCCACGGCGCAATTGAGGACAAAGTCAATTACCAGCGACTGTAGTAGCCATGTCTTCGCAAAATAGTGGTCAGGATTTGTTTCCTGCTTTGGAGACGCTTTCGAGGCTTATTGCACCTCACGTCAAGAGTAAGACACGCTCAATTGGGCTCCATCAGCGTCGCTAACAGAATATTTTCAGGCGTCATTTTCCTTGCCCTTATTCTGAATCATTTCCCGCTTCTCCCGGATCTGTACACCTTGCTCACCTCACAAGCTTCCGCTCCACTTCTTCTCATCGCCGTGCTGTACTTTGGTGGTGTTTGGGCGCTTCCCAGTGGCGATGGGGAGAATAACAACAATACCTCTTGGGCTTCTGTTCTCGGACCCTTCTTTGCCCTTCAGACCGTTTCCAACAGGATCGGGACTTACTTCAAGAGTGAGTCTACTAATATTTTGGGGCTTGCATCATCTAATAGTGATGCAGTTGGTTCCTTGATCTCGCTGGGCTACTACCTCCCAATCTACTACAGCATCCCATTCCCATTCCCAACCTGGGTTCGGTTTCTGTTCATGACCATCGTCGTCGCCGTCTGCACCGTTCTTTACCTTTTTGCCCCCGTCACAAAGATTTACGGACCTCTTCGATTCTGTTATCTCGAGCATGCGCAGACTTATTGGATCCTCCTCAATTGGTGGTCGTTGACAGCCATCTTCGTTTTCTTTTCGCCCACTCTCCTCCCATTTTTCGGCTTCGGTCTCGTTGGTGTGTCTGTCGGCACTTGGGTCTACATTTACTATGCCTACCAGGAGCAGCTTCGCTCCATCTCGAATCAGGTTACTCAGGAAACCTCACGAGCTAAGGTCTCGGCAGCCGCAGCTCAACAATACGGTGTTTCAGCAAGACAATATGAGCAAGAGATGCTAACTGCCGCCGCCGCTGCACGACGTGATGCCGTTCTCGCAAACACAGTTAGACTCTCCGACTTTTTCGACGTCGCATCTCGCGCCTGGTCTGCCCTGGGAGAGACCACGGCTCCTGCCGAGGATGCCATCATCA
The DNA here is from genome assembly GCA_012978555.1 of Fusarium drepaniforme. Taxonomy (NCBI): domain Eukaryota; kingdom Fungi; phylum Ascomycota; class Sordariomycetes; order Hypocreales; family Nectriaceae; genus Fusarium; species Fusarium drepaniforme. The sequence continues at coordinate 28,906 of JAALXN010000745.1, forward strand.
AAGCGCACCGACTTGTTGACGCTGCGAGTGCCTGCGAGGAAGCCGAGAAACCCGACGGCCAAAATAAGGGAGATGTCCAGACAGAGCGACTAGCCCGATATCTTCGACAGACAGCCGAAAGCGCCCAAGAAAGAGCTAGAGAAGCTGTCGCTCTCCTCCGAGCAGCTCAATCCGCTGTCCGATCATCCGAGAACGCAACCCGACAAGATGCAGTAGCCCGACGAAACGCCGAGTACAGCGCTGAACATGCCGCCGGAACAGCCAAGACTATTAGCGAGAAGATTTCAGGTCTCCCAGATGCAGAGCTCGCAGCTGCAAAGGGCGCCGAGGACGTGACGAGACTGGGCGAACAGGCCAACGCGGCGGCCTTGAATGGAGAGTTGAAGACTGCCCGTGAGTTGGTCGAGTCGGCCAAGACTGCTGCTGATGGCGTTGAGACGTCAACTCAGACTGTTCGCGATGGACTTGAGTCTGTGCAGAAGAGTCTGCAGCAGTGGTTGCAGAGTAGCCGAAAGGGCATGTAAACAATGTCCAACCATTGCGCTCGATGTTGTAGAACTTGAGGGAAGTTAGTTTGGGGACAACCAGTGTATGAGAAGTCGTGTATGAGAGTAGAGCGAGCGTTTATGAGATTATGACTATTTCGAATTACTGATATCCTGCCAAATCACGTCTTCTGTAGTGTATGGATGTCCGTGCCTCTGTATTTAGGTAGGCTAGCCCAGCTGGCATGCATGGCTTAGCACATGGATCAATTTCAGTGTATACACTCAACTATAGAAGCCAGCATGGAATAATCATTGCTGAAAGTAATAGCCCAGTTTTCTTTCTTGTCCGTCAGCCTTGCCCGCATAGCACAAGCTAACCCATGCTCCCTGCATTATTATAGGCTGCAATGATGTCAAAGCCATCAGCCACAACAACAAAAAAACACAGCTATCAATATATGACGGTATTAAAACCCAATACCGTGAAAGACCGTAACCTAGTTTTTTTGGACTTCTATGGCAATAGCCACAAAGAATCAGATGGAAAGGTGCGTCTTCTGTACAAGATGACACCTTTCATTATCCCCGGAAGGATAAAAAGTCTGCGTTATGCTCCCTGCATGTGTCTAAGCTATCCATGGGTATCACTAATACACCAAAAGACTCTCGCATGGCCAGTTACAGCAAGACTACTGGAAAATCAAATGTCTGGGCTGTAAGTCCTGGCCACTGCGTCGCGTATGAATCTCTGCAACGAATGACTTCACCTTCCAAGGCGGCCCCATCATGTCTCCAATTCTCGGATAGAAAATCCGCCGTCCTGATCAGGATATCTGACCTCCACCATGACTCATAATTTCTCCTCAGCCTACCTATGATCAGTCGCCGATGCGACATCGCTATCGACGACATACCGGCAATGAACAATGGCCAGCAGAGAATGTTGTTAGCTGGAGATGTCGGTGGTAATGAATTGAGAGCTGAGATGAACCGGGCTACAAGATCTTGGATGGCAGGAGATCCATCTTGTAGCATCGGATCCAAAGTCTTCTTAATATGTATCAGACACGCAAGGCGATAAAGCTCCGAAGCCACTCTGTCGTCTGGACACGCAGCTTCTACGTCCCCGATTGCTGGGCTAACCTCAAGCTGGGCTTGTAGGGCTCTCAACTCTGAAGCGGTGGGCTCGTCGATGGATGGAGCCAAGACAAGGTCATGTCGCAGTATCGAAACTCTGAGGATGACGGAAAAGATATCGCGACACTGCTGTCCAAGTAGCACGCCTTTGTATTCACTACCCGAAAGAAACGGGGAATTAAAGACTTCTGGGGCAAGATGCAGGAGCAGGTTATGGCCGTGAGTGAACGCTGTCAGTGTGAATATGTAGTAAAAGACTTCAAATAAGAGCCCCCTAAGAGGAAGGTTTGGAGCTCCTATGCTGGAGCAACGGCTGTGGCACAGTGTCGCCGCGGCATTTAGATGGGGAAATATCCTAGTCGTTGAGGTAAAATTGACCACCTATGATAAAGCCGTGTTAGTGAGAGCATTGAATATCTATATCAAGAAAGCTTACTTCGTGGACGCAGAGGAGGATGACGGCTAAGAGAAGGTCATCTCCTAGTCCATGTTAGCAGCCATTGGTGAGTAGAATGGGCACTGTTGCCATCACCTTGAGATGACATCTCCCTAGGGATGCCAGAGGACTTTGAGGGGCTAAGCTCATGGCTGAGAGCCAAGTTGATGCCAGCTACGGCTTGGCCATAGAAGCCGCAGGTCAAGCTGGCCATCTCGGAACTTGCCGGCTGATACTTGGCTAAATCGCCCGCGGCTAGAACCAAGACACAGTTGAGGACTAGAGGGCTATGTGATGCAATAGGCATGATGATATCCGAACACGCAGCGTCATGACCGCCCGAGGTGAGCCATCGCGGACTGTTGACGTTGAAGTGAGACAGCAGTCTCTCCTCGATAGGCGCTGACAGGACCGTGAAGACCGTGACGAGAGGGCGCATCTCTTGCGGGACGGCAAAGTCCTTGTTGAACTTATTCTGGCGACGGGACATCTGGGGGCGACGAGGATCACGTCGCCAGCTGCAGGGTAGATCTCGATCAACGCAGGCGAGGCAACGAGGGCGCTGCTCGTCACATTTCCTCTTGCGGCTGCGACACTGCTGACATCCGGTCCTCGAGCGGAGGGGGCCGGCAGACGGGCCGAGACGGTCGGTGACGCCCGATGAATCCTCGGTATCCATGTTGCAAGCAATCGAATGTTATTACCGCTAAATCGACCAAGGATGCCGGGGTGCTTTGATCTGAGGAAGAGGAGGGGGTTGCAGTGGGGATTGACATTTTATCATCGCACCGACAAGCGGGCACATGCAATACGAGCTAACTGCCAATCACATGACCTTGAGGTCCATGTAGGTCTATGTCCAGGGTATTTGCGCTTCCATATCTCCATCATCAGACTCTCGTACCGCATGTCGATGAAGAATGTCAAGATCTTGTGGGCGGCGGCAAGCCCCTCCTCTACACCAGCCGCCGAAGGTTGATGGTATGTGATGTTGGCCATGTTGTTTCAATGTCGTCTTAAGCAGTGGAAAGATGGCAGCGACAATCTGTCGGTGATGCAAAGTGATTGAAAACTGGCGGTGTGTAAGCGAGTGCCGGCGTGTTGAAGAGGACCAGACATAGATGCAGCGTAGCGGTATGCCCTGTATTTATAACTACCATATGCTCAAGGGCGGTCTGCAGCAAAGACTCCATTCTTCCTCCGTTCACCATGTGAGCGACGGACACGCGACGTCGCTTATCATCTTCCCGATCAGGGCAATGCGTGGTATGGCGTCTCTTGTTGTCAGCTCGGCTTGTTTAGGCAGTTAATGCATTCAATCCTTTCCAAATTGGGCTCTACTTTGCAGCAGGTATGTTGATTCCTCAGACTCTGGCAACGGCTATTGCCCTGGCTTTGGCATTGTGATCTCGTCGACACCAACCGATGGGTATATTAAATCACCCATCCACGCACCGCTGCATGTGTCTTGTTCCCAACCTGCCGGCTTCTACATCGATATTCACACTCTCTGGCGCTTCACGCCTTTTTTTTCGTCAACTGACCCGCGTCGCTCATCATCCAAGGCCGAACCCGAGACGGACACTCCTGGACTCCCCAGAATGGCATCAAAAAGGGTCAGTTCTCGTGCAAGGGAGCCATATTTCCTGCCCGCTACATCAAGGCCCCCTCGGACTTTGTCTATAATGTCGTCATCCTCGGAGGTGGCTCCGCTTGCCTTTCTGCGGCACGAGATCTGGCCAACGCAGGCAAGGCTCCTCACAGGCATATATCACCCTGCCGTTCCCACTAACTCGAATTGCAGGCCGACTGTCCTCCTGATCGAGGGACGCGATCGGATTGGCGGTCGCACATATACAATCAAGGAGGACGGTAGGTATCCCGAGGACCCTGTGTTGCATCTTGCACCTTCTGACGATCATCAGGGTTCAACTACGAGATGAGAGGCACGGGGGTGTCTCACTGCCAGCCGCACACGTTTCGAGAGATGCTGCGATACAAGATGGATCGTGACCTGATCACCACTCGCAACCACGGGTACGAGAATGACTATTATACTTTCAAGGTTCCTGGTAAGGCTTCATGTACTTCTGCCAAGGAAACGCAATATGGAGAGCGCCGATGACCCGAGCTTGATTGCTTTGTAATTCCACCGTCGCTTATAAAAAGCTGAAAGGGGTTAGGTGTCACGAAATACCCACCCAACATTACCAGTGGACGTCGGGGCGGGATGCCTCTGTCAGCTACAAAACAGCTTGTTCTTCTCTACCTAAATCTGGTCTATCAAGCATTACTCCCACTCTGTAACTCACCCTACCGAGTCGCAATCAGTCCAGTGATCATGCTATTACATATCGAAGAAGAAGACAACCTTGCCCGCATGCAGCGAGGTGAGCTCTACTACGCCTTCACTCCCCAGCTCGTAGCGGCTAGAAAGCGCTGTGGGCGCGCCGTTAGTCGCCTGAATGCTGCGGGAGAACTAACACGCCGACAAATTGCGGAGCATTGGAAGAAGTGAGTAGTGGTTCCTCAAATGTGTTCTTTATTGTAGTTGAAGTCGGGATAACCGATGAAGAAGATCGTAGTGGTTCCTCTTGCGTTTGAAGGCACTCGTCGCAACTGGACCTTGAGCTCACTCGCGGAGTAGCATAACCAACGACGACCGGCCTCTGCCACAACCGGGAGCAACAGAAGACGAGGAAGACGCCATCCTTCATGAGTACCCTTGGATAGAGCGGCCGATCAATATTGATTATGGAACCAACGTCAAAGTCGGAAGCAACGTTTTCATCAACTTCAACTGTACGATCATTGACACCTGTCTCGTATCAATCGGGTCAAGGACCCTCCTAGGCCCAAATGTCTCCTTTTATAGCGGTACTCACCCTCTCGACCCGGACCTCCGTAATGGCACCAACGGCGCAGAGCTAGGCCGTCCTATCACAGTTGGCCAGGACTGCTGGATAGGTGGGAATGTTACGGTCCTTCCGGGAGTGACAATAGGTGATGGATGTACTGTTGGCGCAGGCAGCGTTGTGACAAAGGTACGTTATTTATTCATTTCGAATGTATCCGGCAGGGAAGTCATTCACTAACTTCTATCTCTTGCCCAGAATGTACCAGCCTATCATGTTGTGGCTGGAAATCCGGCCAGGATTCTTCGAAAACTTGAACCGAAGGTAAAGGGGAAATCAATAGAGGACTAGGGCTGGGCTATGAAGGGGTATAGACCGGAATGAAATAACACAACTTGTAAACAAAAGCCAACTGCCTCCCAATATATAAGAGAATACTTGGTAGAAACCACGGTTGCTCTATAACGCAGTTGGATTTCGAATCATAGCTGTGATCACGTAGGGCTGGCTATCTTTGTCTTTATCCAAGGGGATCACCACCTTCTCAAGTTCAAGCCAGCCCATACTGCTGTATAGTCCAGTTGCCGAAGGTGTTGAATCGAGGTAAATGCTTGCATTTGCCCTGTTGGCTTTCTCGATCCCCCATCGAAGAAGCATTCTAGCACACCCTCTCCCTTGATGTTTGGGGTGTGTCGCGAGCGTGGTAAGAGCTACGCGTAGAACGATTAATACAAGCCGCATTGGTTTACACCTCTCTCCAAAACATACCAAACTGGGTCTCGGGCTGCCAATGCCTATTCCGTAGCTCTCCGAGGCATGATCGGAATTCCGTACGCAAGGGAGCGTTGAAGCCTGCAGGGGGTTGTAGAGCCGCCGGTGGTGCCTTGAGATCTGTGGTTCCGACAGTGTCGGATCCTCTAGGAGAATGCCAATGTGCATAGGCAATAATCGATTCGGTTTCAGTGTCTACCACTACCACTCTGCTCAAGTTCGTGTTCTTAGCGTCCTGCATCTCTCCCTCGGTATACCATTCGATCATTTGATCATCGTCGAGAGGGTACATGCTTTCGAAAAGTTGGTCGCCCCGGAACGCATTGTGCTTGACGACTGCCAGTTCTGCAAACGCGTCTGAAGAGGTCAACAGTCGCAGTTGCAAGGTCATTTTGAGAGTGTGGTGGATTTGTCAGTAATGCGAGAAGAACAGGGTTCGTATCAAACGGAGATTGCGGGCAAAAGAAACTCTTGTCGAAGGAAGCAGCATCTCTTTATCTACCCGGTCCTTGGAACTCCGTACCCACTGCTGCTGCTGCTGCTGCTGCTGCTGCTGCTGCTGGTCATCAGTGTTTCTCGGTTATTCTTAGAGGGTGCGTTCTCGCGCCCGGCTGCTGATGAGGAGGGGTCATACAGAAATGCTCGACGGGGAAATTATCTCCGCCCGTATCAGTGGGCCTTTGGTACATAGCGCACCATCTAACCCCTTTCAGCTTTTGATAGGCGACGGCCAAATGCAATGTAATCCAACCCTTCTCGTTCATCCTGCTTGGTCAAGGGCTCGAAGGGTCGGTGGGGGAGGCCTCTGAGCAACCCAACGGAAATAACACAGCTGTAACACGCTCGTTCATCCTGCACAAGGGATGACGAAGCTCCTCCCCACACTTTTCCATCTGCTGGACCTTCCTCCCTTCATTTCTCCTCACTTCATCCTCGTGTGAGGTAGAGTGTGGTATAGCTTAATTTATTACGTTTAAAGAAAATAGTAACTAGTATAATTTATTAAAGTATATATACTAATACGGTGCTAATCCTAGCGATCTTATCTGCACCCGTTCGTCTTTAGCACAAGCCCATTAACAAGCCCCTTGAAGCAAACATCGGCCAAACAATATTCATAGACCACTCCCCCATCTAATCATAGTACTTGGCCTTGACCCCCTTGATAATCTCCTGCTCTGAAACCTCACTCCTCGCCTTCTCACCTCTATCCACCCCAGCCTTGACCCTCGCCTTGACCCATTCTCCTGCAGTTATGCCTACCCCCAGCTGCGAGCTCTCATCAGGTTTATAGCCCAACCTCTTCAAGACGGGGCTTTCCACTGGCTTGAGTTCAAGGTCATTCTCTGGCCTGACAAAATACAAAACACCAAGTCGAGTGACTTCAGCTTGGTCTGGTGGAGGCGCCACCACGCGATGAACTGAACTCTTCAGGAAGCCATTGGTCAAGAATTGGAGAGCATCGGCTACGTTGACCGTGATGCTGCCGTCGTAGGGTTTCACCCACTTCCAGTCACCGTTTGGTGTAAGCACTTGTAACGCCGCGACAGGTTGGCGGAACAGAAGTGTAAGGCTTCCATAGTCAGTGTGTCCTTTGACCCAGACGTTTTCAAGCTTGGCGTTTATGGATGGGTCACGAGGATGATACTTCATGTAGCGAAGGTGACAGTCCGAGACGGCTTCATCATAGCGGTGAGACTTGGTAAAGTGATCCTCTGGGAGCTCTAGGATGATGGCGAAGAGAGTGAGCAATTTGAGAGCAACGTTGGAGTGGATGTGACGAGAAAATCGCTCAATCTCGGGCTTGTTTGCATTGATCACATCGGGTTGAGGCCTCTCAAGTTCTGGGATGAACTTGGGGATGTTGTAAATCTCCGTGTTATCAAAGATCCCAGGTTTAATCTCCTAGTCTTTGTTAGCGATCCCATTAGTAGTGGAGAATATGCTAACTCACGCGCAGCCCGAGAGGTTTATAACCATTATATCCGCCGTTGGCCAGATCAGCACGGTACTTGAGCTTCTCTTCGGCAGATAACTCGAAAAAGGACTTGCCAATTGCAAACTGGCGGTCGACTTCTTCCTGAGTGAGGCCAAAGTTGACAATGTAGAAGAAGCCAATGTTTTGGATGGCGTCAAATAGTTGCTTCGCCAGAGCCTCTTTGCCTCCGGGTTGGCCGAAGGTGGAGAGATCCAATGTGACCAGGTCTGCCCAATCAACTAACCATCGATTAACGAGAGCTCAAAGTTTGTTCAATCTAACTCACGATCATACTTGGTCTCTTCGACCTGCTTGTATGCTGGCAGGGCAGCATGCTCGCGCGAGGGAGCGACTGTTGTAGCCATGGTGAGTGCAGCCGCTTCAAGGTGAAGCTATCAGAGAGCGTTTTCACTATCTCCTCAATCTTAACAACAAAATCACAGAGGAGAGAGTCAGTAATTAAAACTTGATGCAACTGCGCTTCTTTAATGAAGACCTGATCCAGCATTGGGCCGCACACTCGGCCGGATAAATGCATCGGGATCTCGCCATCTGTAACCCCGATGGCGTACGCCTCTGAGAGTAACCATGTAGCATTCAGTCTATCTGATCTGCATCTCTCATGCACTGACTTGCAGGAGCTTCCTCTAAGTGGCCAGCCATTAATCTTTAGTCAGCCGTCCGTTCAGGATATACTCTCCAATCATAGCAATCCCGCCATTCTCTCCTCTATCCTTTACCACCCCCTCCATAGCCGTCGTCAAGTTCTTCAAAAACCCATCGTCTATCCCATCATCACGACAAGCTTCCAGAATATTCCTTAGCACCTGTACTTGCATTCCGATCGGATTTCCCAGGTTATCGTCCCACGCCTTGTCATCCCAAGACCGAGCAATGAGTCCAGTATACGGTATCAATGCGCCTAAGAACGGGTTTAGACTGTTTGACACGACAGGTTCGAGCTTCTCGTCGGCTGCTATATGGCCCTTTTTTAGGAGTGCCATAGCAACAAACATTCCGCTAAACATGCCGTACATAGATGACAGGGCAGCAAGGTCATATCGAGCAGCAGCATCTATGGCTGTGCCGAGATATTCCGGCCTTCCGATGGGTTCAAGGAGTGCGGCGATGGGCTCGAATGCTTCGGGGGTTTGTCCACTGACAACGAAAAATGACTGAGGCCCACCGATCATTTGAGGCGTAACCATGACCGCCCCGTCAAAGTATTGTTTGGCAGAGTGTGAGGTGGCCCAGCCTACCATCTCCCGTGCTTGTCTCGGCGTACCATTAGTCAGGTTGACGATGGTCTTTCCCTCAAAGGCAGCGGTCGGAACCTCAGCGAGTGCAGTCTTGATACTAGAGTAGTCGAGGAGACAGATGACAATGATGTTATTCTTGGAGATGGCATTCTGAACATCCACTTCGAGGATGGCTCCAGCCTCGACAGCGGCTCTGACCTGAGGCCGATCTACCGTGCGGTTCCAAATGGTCACTTTGTTAGAAGCCTTCAAGAGAGCTTGTACGAGGGCGGAACCCATGTTGCCGAGACCGAGAAACGTGAGAGCTTGAGGAGTGACCATTCTGAGCGGTGTAAGTGTAATAATTGATGAGTGTTGATCTTGTTTGTTGGTGATGTTGATTTTTGTTGATTGAAGACCGTTGCAGAACACTTGCCTGCTCTTTATACCATTGTCCCGGAAATGCACATCTTCACCTTCAGACCTCATCTCTGTTTGAACAACGCAATATACTGCCCGACGACCCGTTCACGACGCTTCAATGACGGGTCATCTATCTTAGTCGTGAGTCACGCCGATCAATCTGGCATTGGTCAATTGAATTTCTTGGCTGGGCTCGGGTGAATTCAAGGTCATCCAGGGATGTTGAAGCTTAGAAATCAAGTTGTGGATGTGTTGGATTGATCAGCACCCACACTGAAACGGCAGGTAAGCTTAAAAATTCCCGGTCGACCAAGCCTGAATTTGAAAGGACAACGACCGCTCTGCGCCCAAGAGTGAATTAGGGATAACGTGAGGGAAATCGACCGACCCAACTTATAGGCCTTGTTTAACACGATATTACTTGAGGCAAGGCTATCTTAATCGGGATACGAGTATGAATGCTTGGAGATGGATGGTATTACAACGCGCATTTTACAAATGCATTGATGTCCGGGAAAGGCTCGTGAGGTGTACTGGGGCATGCAGCAGTTTAAACAAAAACAAAATCCATGGTCTAGGTATTTATAATAAAAACCATATATATGAGAGAAATGATCCGCAAGGCACAATATCCAATGTAACTTATGACTTATCGGCCGGCTCGGCTTGCCCGGAACGTGTACGTGCCATCCTCACGAGCATGTGCACTACCAATTCTGGTTCCCTTAGCACTATATAAGCCCAACGTGATGACATCTTGGGTTTCGTTTGGGTCCTTTCTGGACTTATGTGCCATCGCTCCTCTTCCAAGGGTGTCAATCCACGGGTTCATGTTGAGAGATAGGAGCCAACTTACTGGATTTCGTACGAAACTACGTCGTTTCGCTGGTGTAGCTATGTGAGTAGACGAAATATCGGTACCGGTGTAGCTGTCACCAACCTCATTCTCGATAGTTTCAGCAACGTTCTGAACCTTATTGGCCCATTCCGGCCCATTGCTCCCGTTGATATCAGCCACATCTCTCAGAGTGACTCTTCCGATGAGCTGAACGAACTTCTTGGTAGTAGTGGAAAAACTTCGAGAAGACATTGTGGTAGGGAAAGAAGTAGATATCAGAGTTTGACAGGGCAAGGCGGTAATTTTCTTAGTGGATTGTGATATGTTTGTGTCTAGAGGAGGAGGCTGTCTAAGACTTGGGCAGCTTATATACACTGTCCAGCCCCTTACCATCCAAGATGCTTCTGGTACTCTTCATCATCAGCCGCGATATGCGTTCCAGAGGTGGAGAACCGGACGTCTACGGGCGGTTAGCAAAACAAGTTCATGCCAGAATTAGAGTGAACTCAATCAACCAACCTGCAAGATAGGTGAATGCAATTGGATTCCACTGCCTCGGGACAATGGGGGTTTTTACACTTTGACATGGCCAAGGCGGGTCAATGGGAGGGTCTCGTCCAACGGGAGGAGTCAGCTGGAGCTGTGTTGGTGATACTGTTTGAGAGATTTTCTACTTTGGCTACGGCGACCTCTTTTGGACCCATACGGGAACATGTCGCTGAGCCTTACTGGTGAAGCCATGAGAGAGATGTTGGTTCTTCCATTACCTTGAGCGCTTGCGTAGTGGAGTATAGCGTCACATCAGCACAGCCGCACCGTGAAAGGTCCTGGCGCCTAGTGGTTCTGCCCCATTATTGGCTAGATCAAGCAAAGGTGGTGGGGGCTACCCCATCCTTAGTAACATTTTTAGCCTCACTTCCCTGAAGTGCCGATATCACCTCTTCCCAACACATGCCACAATGGCCTCATGTCGAGCAGCCTTGAGGCGATTCCCTCGTCCAAAACAATCAAGCTTTCTTCTCTCACCTTGCAATTCATTTCTTCCCCATCGTTCAACCATGCCTTCATCGTGGACACTCAGCGGCCTCGGCAAGAGTTTGGGCTTGTTTTCAACGGCGCGTCCGCGATCGGAACCGCGGACGTTTCCCGCTCAAGGGTTTGATGTGATCGACAAGGACCAGCCCATCGAAGAAGAGGGAATGCCAGAATACAACGCCGACCACTTTTACCCAGTACGCTTGGGTGAGGTTTTCAATGGCAGGTTTCAGACTGTAGCCAAGCTGGGCTATGGCTCCTCATCGACCATCTGGCTTGCACGCGACCTCGAGTGAGTACCGTTCGAAGCATGATGAGTCTTCTACTTACCAAACACAGGGAGCATCAGTATGTGGCTCTCAAAGTATACATCCACAACTCGGTCCAGCATCGTGAGTTGCCATTTTACGAGCACCTGAACAAGCTCCTACCTAGCAAACATGTCGGAGCCGACAACGTCAGGAAACTGTTGGACTCATTCCAAGTCTCTGGCCCTCACGGAAACCATATTGTTCTCGCTCTCCAGGTCTCGCAAATGAGCCTGCGTGATATGGACACTGTCTTCATGAAGGGCGGCGGCTTTGAAGAGGACTTTGTTAAAAGCGCCATCAAGGAGCTTCTCCAGGCCGTTGACTTCCTACATACAGAAGCTCAGGCCGTTCATACTGGTAGGTAATTCTCCTTCCCTTACTCCTTCCCTTTGCTCTCCTCCTCTTCTTCTATCTTGCTCTCCGTCTGCTTCCGAATCATTTAACTAAGGCATCAGACATCCATCCTGGCAACCTCCTCCTTGGTCTAGAGGACAACTCACTCTTCAAGAAGCTCGAGGACAATGAATTTTCAGTCCCTGTTCCTCGCAAGGAACTGGCAGACCGAAACATTTACCTCTCCCGTCTGATGAAGCCCAAGGTAGGGCCGCTTCTCCTCTCTGACTTTGGAGAAGTTAGACTGGGCGCAGGACCTCACGCGGGCGATATCATGCCTATTATGTATAGAGCCCCAGAAACTCTATTATATATCCAATGGAGTTATCCTGTCGACATCTGGAGTGTTGGACTCACAGTAGGTGTCCCACTGCACTGTTTCTGTTTTCCCCCGATGCCACATGCTTATTGGTTTTAGGCATGGGATCTCCTCGAGGGACGGACCCTCTTCAGCGCTCGCAAAGAAGATGGGAGCTTCTCAGATGGCGTTCACCTATCAGAACTCATCGCTGCTCTAGGTCCCCCGCCCCCCGAGCTACTAAACCGGCATCGCAAGAGAGCGCTCGAGTATTGGGATGAAAATTGTATGTCTGTCAATATCAGCTTGCTACGTAAGATTACTAACCCTGCTTTCTCGTCTAGATAAATGGGATGAGTTCGTTCCTATTCCGAAGCAAAAGACTTTGGAGGCGCTTGAAAGCAAACTGAAGGATAAAACCAAGTTCCTTGCGTTCATGAGACGCGCTCTTTCTTGGGATCCCAATGATCGCCCAACAGCAAAGGAACTACTGCAAGATCCTTGGTTATTAAGCTAGGCTTTTGAGCGGTTGCAGCACTTGCTTCACGGCGTCTTGCCTATTTTCTGTATATATACATCGAAATAGTGTGCTGGAGAATTCGTGGCTAGGTTTGAGGATTCAGATGATGCATCTGTCAGGAGTCCGTCGACGGGTGGGAAGGTGGCGGCCCCGTGCCTCTAAGATGCACTCTAGAGTAGTAGTAGACAACCTTGAGCTGGTGCTGAGGACATAAAAAAGACAATTCAACCTGATGAAACCATGATCAGATTCACATGCTCCTACCCAGCCTCAAGTATAGCAAATTTTGCAAAAGTCTATTAAGCAAGCTACTTTATATGCGCCTTTGAACTAGAAATCTATGTATTCCCCATCGGTACCTATTCACAGGCGGCTCGTGAAGGAGTGAATGTTCTTGAAGGCACCCTCTCCAAAGACATCCGCATGATCAGACTTGATCATGTCGGCAGCCTGGGCCATGGGTTAGCATACTGTTCAAGACCAGAGTGGTTTGTTCTCACCTTCTCTCCAATCATGTAGACAGAGTTTTGGATACGGCAATCAGGGATGACCGGGATGACGGAAGCATCAACGACACGGAGGTTCTTGACACCGTGGACGCGAAGACGAGAGTCAACAACACCCTGCTGGATGCTCTTGGAAAGACGGCAGGTACCACAAGGATCTATGAAATATGTTAGCGGTGTTACATGCTCTTGCACGCGGTATACTCACGGAAACCAGTCTGGCTACGATCAAGAACAGCCCTCTTCATTTCGGCGTCTGACTCAAGAGGCATTCGCCAAGGATACTCCCCGACAACGATATCCTTGAATCCCGCGCCGTTAGTGAGGACATCGTAAGTCCAGCGGACACCCTCTCGCATAGCCAGAATATCCAGATCATTGGCAAAGAAGTTGAGGTTGATGTTCGGCTGGACCAAGGGGTCAGCACTGTTCAGAGTGACCTCGCCCTCAGATAGAGGGCGCAGCAGGTCGACAATGACAGTCATGTAGTTTCCCTTCTCAGGGACAGGGTAGTGCCACTGGAAAGCGGTGCTGAACATGCCGACAAAGTCAAGCTCAAAGTGAGGCTGACCAGCAGGACCAAAGGGGTCAAGACCACCATTGGCAGCCTTGGCCTCGCGGTAAGCCTGGTGCTTCTCGAGGCGCTCATCAATTCGAGGGAATCCAACAAGCTCAAGAAGACCAGAGCCGATAGGACCAGTCTTGTCGCGCTTATACTGAGCAACAGCAGCGCTGTTGGTGGTACCTTCACGGAGGATGTAATCCTCAAGACCAAAGCCGTCCTTGACCTTGAGGACGAAGGGGACAATGGGATGGTCAAGGAGATGCTGGCCAACATGAGGAGAGTCAACCTTAACATTAACCCCATTCTTAGATAGTTCCTTAGCAGGACCAACGCCGGAGAGCATCAGGAGCTTAGGAGTCTCGAAAACACCCTGAGATAGGATGACTTCGCGGCTAGCGTAGACGCTGAGTTCGTTGTTATTGGCAGGGTTGATGACAGTAACACCAAGACAGGCATTGGTACGAGGATCGATGATCAACTGCTTTGACTGCACTCCGTAGAGAATGCTGACGTTGGGCTTATTCTTGAGGTAGAGAAAGCTGCCCTGACGCTGACCGCCGTGGATGGTATCGACACAGTGGGTCAGACCTCGCATCTCGCCGTCGTAAATGTTTTCAGTGAGGACTTCACCCTTGGAGACCCAGGCCTGAGTCAAAGCGTCTCGCCAAGGCTGCATCTCCGGGACCAGATCAGCATGGGCAATCTGGATGGGGCCACCTGTGCCAATCTTCTTCAACTCGGCAGGGTAAAGCTTTTCTTCGTCATGGTATGTTGCACACTTGCGAAGGTAATCGACACAGTTGTCCCAGTTCCACTCAGGACCACCAAACTCTTCCCAGTCATCAAAAGTAGGCTTTGAGCCAGGAATCCAAGTGAAGTAGTTGGCGCAAGATGATCCGCCGAGAGCCTTGCCACGTGTGTTTGGCTTCTCAATCCTCTCGTAGTCATCTCGCTTGATCATTGTCGACTTGTACGCCCAATCATGCTTGCTGCCGCGCAGGTTGAAGGCCTGAGAGGGAGTCGTGATCTCGGGGACCTGGTGGGGGTTGGGAATACCGGCTTCCACGACGAGGATGCGGACGTTGGGGTTTTCGGCGAGACGACCGGCAACGGCGTTGCCAGCGGTGCCACCACCCACGATGATGAAGTCGTACTCGTTTCCGTTGGCGACGAAAGCCATGATTGGATGTCTATTGGAACGTGGTGGAGGAGGTTGGGGAGGTGAAATCAATTAGGTTGTGAGAGTAGTTGAATTGTGAGAGTGGTGAAGTACTAGAAGTACTTGAGGTGTAGTTACAGGAAGTTGTAGTGGTGATGATGTTGTGGAAGCTTGAGAAGCTGTGATGATGACCGAGCTGAATAACGCAGGCGATGCAAGATACTATATACTTGAGATGTCACCAATATCATCCTTTGCAAGTTAGACCTCATCAACTCAGTCACCGTGGAGTTGCAAAACGCAATTCGGCAAGTCATCCGTGAAACCCCGGTCAATCCGAACCATCTATCATGGTGTTTTCGACTTTGCACGGCATTGAAAAGACTCACCGAACCAACTCCGAGTTCCTATTCCCGCAAGAGATTCTTTAGTCGGGTTATCGGCATCTGTGCGTACTGGTCTCCATGCGGCGCCGTTGTGCCGTTAGACCCTTGTGACGTCAGGGCGGCCGAAAAGGGTAGTACTACCAAGGGTCCAGTAGCTGTCCTTCGCGGGTTTCTATTGGACGGGTAGTGTTACTAAGGCCAGCCATGGCGCGCCGGTCTACCCGTCGCCACGCAACCCCGGACTGTTATTGCCGGCGTGCACCTGAAGGAATAGCTCTAGAAGCGCTTCTACGATTCAATGCGACAATTACCTGAGCCGTGAAAGCGAAAAACTCTTGGCTTGTCGTATCTTGCCGAACTCCGGGTGATCCATTATCTGCTGCGCAAGCTGAAGCGTCTTGCGCCTCGTCTATCGCGGTTATCTCGGCATTCGTACCCTGGAGCCATAGATTGTGCTGTCAGCTTGAACGTTGTCTCGTTATTGGTCTGAAAAGAGTTGAATTTGCACAACACTGATCATTTTGAAGGATATAACAGCTCTCAATGTTCTTTGATAGAAGGACTTTCTCATTATTTCAAGAGCATAAGCAGATAAATCTTTACATTATACGTTTCACTCATAAATCCCGAGTTCATCAGTCAAACATAAACACCATGTCAAGACCCACGTATACCTTGGCTGAAGGCAAGTTTGCAACATCTGTTCAAATATTCAGTTTCTAACTGCCTTGAAGGCCAACCACTTCGAGATCCTTCCGTCAGCACCACTCTGCCAATCTTTGGTGGCGGTGGTATCACCACCCTGGGAGACACCCTTCTCCTTGAGACGCTGGCCCATTTCAGCCGGGAGCGCATTCCGGAGAGGTGCGAAACAACCACAATATCTCTTAGTCTATCTAACGTCCATGTAGAGTCGTACATGCCAAGGCGTCGGGCGCCTGGGGTGAATTCGAAGTCACCAACAAGGACATTGCTCAGCTCACTTGCGCCAAGTTCCTTGACACTGTCGGAAAGAAGACGCGAGTTCTCTTCCGCCTTAGCACCACTGGCGGTGAGAAGGGTAGTGCAGACACAGTTCGCGATGTGAGAGGCTTCTCTGTCAAGTTTTACACAGAAGAGGGTAACCATGACATTGTCGGAAACCATATTGTGTGTTTGGTATCTTCCCCTATTGCATGAGCCTATTCTAACCTGCTAAGCCTGTGTTCTTTATCCGCGACCCGATGCGCTTTCCGTCACTCAACCGCAGTCACAAGAAGCATCCCGCAACCAACAGACCGGATGCAACTATGGTAAGTATTTATCTAGACCCTTCTATTCTCAATTGGTCTAATTCATATCCCCAGTTTTGGGACTTCCACGTCAACCAGCCTGAAAGTGTCCACGCGCTGATGCACCTCTTCGGCACCCGGGGACTCCCAGACTCAATCCGTCGCGTCACAGGTTTCGGAGTCCATACCTTCAAACTAGTGGACAGCCAAGGCCACTTCCGATACTGCAAGTTCCACTTCCGTCCCGAAAGCGGCCAGACCCATTTTGCTTCTGCTGAGGAGGCTGAGAAGGAGGCCGGCGCCAACCCTGACCACCACAATCAAGATCTCTGGGAAGCTATTGCTCGTGGGGAATACCCTGTCTGGAAGTTGTATGTTCAGATTATGGAGCCTGAGCAAGCTGAAACCTTTGGCCGAGCTTTGTTCGATATTACCAAGGTTTGGTCACACAAGGAGTTTCCTTTGATCGAAGTTGGCAAAATGACGCTGAACAAGAACGTAAGTTACAATCCGTCAATGAGATAAAATGGCCGCTGACACCTACAATTAGCCGGACAACTATTTCGCCGATATTGAACAAGCTGCATTCTCCCCCTCCAACATGGTTCCAGGCATCGCCATGACCCCAGACCCCAGTAAGACTTACCCTGCCCCTTCGACCACTAGACAACTAACCATCCGCAGTGCTACAAGCTCGAATGTTTGCCTACCCTGACGCTCAGAGGTATCGCCTCGGAGTCAACTACACCCAGCTACCCTCCAACCGTCCCATCGTCCCCGTTTACGCCCCATACGAACGTGACGGCATAACCGTCACTAAGAACTACGGAGGAGATCCAAACTATGTCCGAAGCACCCTGAGCCCCGGGATATCCTCTACAGCCATGACCCAGATAACACACCATGAGCGGGTGTCACCCACTGCGGTTCTCGGCTTGAACGAGATTCCGGTCGATGAGCAGGACTATGTTCAACCTCGAGATCTGTGGAGGAGAGTGTTTGACGAAGAGGAAAGGGCTCAGTGGATTGAAACGGTTGCTGGTGCCCTGGAGGGCGTGCCGGCTGCGTTGAGACAGGCTGTTGTGGAAATGTTTTCCAAGGTTGATCCTGTGATTGGACAACGGATGATGGCCAAGTTCAAGGAGAATGCTACTCACCTGTAGGTTCTTTAGATAGACTGGGGAAGGAGACGTTGAATAATAGATTTCTATTCTACCTAATAGTTTTAATGACCGACTGGTGTCACTGATTAAAGCATCCATATCCGGGTACAGGGAGGATTTATAGATTACCACAAATCAGCTATTGTGTCTGCTAGGCCGAGGTCTTTCTGGGTTCCACATCCAATGAGACATTATCTGCGCTCCATCAAGGCGACTCTGTCCCCCGTCCCCTATCAACCAGAGACAGCGATATTGATCTTGTCCAGGCCAAACAGATTGCTTGAAGCACAAGAGTGATGCCGATGATAGGTTATTTGGCAACTCCGCGGGACCGATGAACATGCAGCCATCCCATCACGCAATCAACTCTCCTGCCTGCCATTGACGGATCAAGTGTCAACCATCTTCAACGGACGCTAACCGGTTCAAGTGGAACCCCCGCCGGGTATTCCGGGAATTCACGACACCCCCCTGTGCCTTGCATCACATTTTGCTTTGGCGGAGCCGGATCAAATGTGCCGGGGGCGTTCTGTTCCAATGCGAGCATTCAGATCGTGTTACTAAGGCGTCTATATGTAGAAGGTGACTGGCCCATGGGAACTGGTTGCATTAGTCTGGAGTCAAGCTGAGTATAAGAAACCAACAGTAGGCCGCGCAAACCACTCAAACTTCTGACCTTAAAACAGGGTTACATTTCTTGAATCATGGCTTCCCTATTGTCGTTGGTTGCCCTCAGCTTTACAGCTTTGGCTGTGCTGCTCCTGGCCAAATTCTCCAAGATTGGCCGGCGGCCATCAGGCCTTCCCCCTGGTCCACCAACAATACCACTTCTGGGCAATTTACATCTGGTATGTCCAAGAGAAACTGGCGGTTTTGACGTCTATCTAATCGATTCAGATGCCAACCAAAAGGCCTCATGTACAGTTTCAAAAATGGGCCAAACAATACGGGTGAGCATTTAGCCCACGTTCCCACCCCACGCCCGCTAATATTGCTCAAGGCCGATATATTCACTTATCCTGGGCACCAAAATCATGATTGTACTGTCATCGGATGAGGCAGTCAAAGATTTGTTGGACAAGAGGAGCGCAATATACTCAGATAGGCCTGATATGTATATAGGCCAGCGTATCGCCAGCGGCGGTCTTAGACTCGTCCTCATGGTAAGCATCCTGTCTTCAACCGTCTCATTCTGTTTTGCTAATATCATCGATAGAGGTACGGGAGTAACTGGCGGATGATTCATCGCATGATACACAAAGCCTTGAACATCACCGTCGCAGCAACCTATTTACCCTACCAGGACCTCGAGAACAAAGTCCTCTTGACTAACCTCCTAGATACGCCTGACGACTTGCTGCCTCACATTAGGCGTGCTTCCTATTCTCTTTCCACTCAGATGATATTCGGATTTAGGTGCATCAGTAATCAAGACCCAAAGCTCCTCCAGCTTTTCCATGTATACCGCATCCCCGTCAAGGTGTTGATGGTTGTGCTAACATTCGTAGGGCTTCGATAAATGGAGCGCCTTGTCTGGAAGTGCCAGCGCCCAGCTAGCCGATCTCTATCCTGCTCTCCAGAAGCTTCCCGACTTTATCGCACCCAACGTCAGCTACGCAAAGAAGCTGCATCAGACTGAGAAGAGGATGTATCTTGGTCACTGGGCGAGGACAAAGCAGGCAATTGTGGACGGTCGTGGACTCGTATGCCAATCTCGCTCCTGGGAGTGTTTCTAGCTAACCATTTCCCACAGCCATGTTTCTGCAACGACATTTACCGCGCTCAGTTGACCGAGGGGTTCTCTGATGATGCCGCCGGTTACATCAGTGGGTCACTACTAGATGCCGGGTCAGATTCCACCGCCTCGACACTCTATGGCTTCATCCTGGCAATGCTCATCTGGCCCGAAGTTCAGAAGAGAGGCCAGGAAGAAGTTGATCGCGTGGTTGGACCAGATCGCCTGCCCACCATAGAAGATTATGACCAGCTGCCTTTTGTCCGCTGCTGCATCAAGGAGACTCTACGGTGGATGCCCACTGTCGTTCTTGGTGTGCCACACAACGTGACCAAAGACGATAGTTATCAAGGCTACCAGATCCCCAAGAATTCTTCAATCATCAATAATGTCTGGTAAGTACTTGGAACATCGTTTACACCATGATCTCCACATCTAATCGTACCAACTAGGGCAATTCACATGGATGAGACACGATCCCCAGAGCCACGAGTCTTCAACCCAGATCGCTTCAAAGACATTCCATCAACCCTCTACCAATCCGTCATAGGAGATGTTGCAAAACGCGACAATTTCGTCTTTGGTGCCGGACGCCGCCTCTGCCAGGGAATCCATATCGCCGAGCGATCGCTCTTCTTGGCCATCTCGCGATTCTTCTGGGGCTTCAATTTTTCTGCAGCTCGAGATGAACACGGAAACCCTGTTCAGTATGATGCTGAAGACTTGGTTGGGGGTATTACCGTTCAACCTGCAGACTTTCCTGCCGTAATTGAAGCACGGTCTAAGAGCAGGGCAGACATCGTCAGGAAAGAGGCACAGGAGAGTGAGAAGTCGCTTGATCCGGAGACTTTACAGTGGATCAAGGTGCCAGAGGGAATGGTGTTTTACAACGAATAGGAGAGAAACAGTGATAATGGGGGGTCTCCATATGTATGTTTGAAGTATCTTTCATATTTTTTGAGTACGTTGTCGTGCTGAAGCAAAGGTTCACAATGAATTCCACCGCCCAGGTTCTGAAACAATGGCATCTAGACGAGCATGCTTGATTTAATCTGAATGTCAGATACCAGGTATCAAATCGAAGTACTCCCTAATCCATACCAGGCTGAGCCGTCTTTGAAACATGTTCAACATATCCAGTTCCACAACCACCTTGACACTTTGCTGAACCCATACCCATCAAGTACTAGAGTCCTCGGGTCGGTTTCAGAAGACTTATTAACTCTTACCCCACCTTCGTGGCCAGTCTTCTTTGCGATGATTCTGGAGAGGGCACTCATGAAGCGTCACAAAGCGTCCAGGTGTCGAATCTCCGGTGGCCTTTGCACACTCTCTGCAAATGACATGACCACATGGCAGGCTATGCTCTGGGACACCATGTAGGCAAACCAGACAGACCAAGTGACTAACTCGCCTATCAATACCACCAACAGACCTGTAAAAGTTCCGCGCTTTCTCCAGGTGAGTCCCGGATGCCTGCTTGTAGCCGCCACCGGGGCGCTTGAACCTGGACTTCAGTTGATCGAAAGCTTTTACAACCAAATGATGAAACTTCATTTTCAGCTCCAATAATGAATGCCTCGCTGAATGATCGCCTCTTGCGACAGCCTTGCGTCCTTGGTGGTGTGGGTGTCCAGAGGGTGCATTGACACACTGCTGGTATCCCTCTGGTGTCCCGATGTGGTAGTTGCAAGGCCAGAATTTCCTCCAATATTGCTTTATGGACTCTTCATATTCCTCCTGGACCTGCTGTGTGATTCTGCAGTCTATCGAAAGCTCAGCCTGGATCTCTCAGAAGTTTCAATCTCGAATCGACAAACAGCAGGGTTCTTACCGGGCTGTTTTGCCCTCACACAATTGAGAAAAATACAAGAGGCAACAAAGTCGCTGATATCAACCCACAGATCTATACCAGCGCGAGACAGATCTCTATGCCCTCGGGCCATTCGCGCAAGGTTGAATATGGACCAAGCGAAGTTGGGTGGGGAACTTTGAAGATCAACCCATGCATCGGAAAAGTTGAATGGAGTTTCGGACTTGGATGCAAAATGTGCGAATGCCTTGCGAACAAACAGAGGGAGAGTGGCGGCATTCCAATCCATCGACGTCACGTGTCTCCGGTTCTTGGACTGGAGGCACAGTTCAGTGATTCTAGCATGAAGCTTCTCTATTTGCAGCCGCATTATTCTTGGGCGTTGGCTGCTGGGAAGGTGCACAACACTAACCGAGTAATAGTAACAACGGAGAAGATCCTCTGCCGAAGAAATAGGTCCTTGTTGGGTCTTCCAGTACTGGATATACGGTTGCAGTGCCTTATTCTTGGAAAAATCCCGGAGGCCTGCGAAAAACGACTCTTTCGCACCCCTGAGGTGGTACTCGTGGGGGTCGACTTGATCATCCCAGTTTAAAAAGGCAATGATAGCACTTGGGAGAGCTGGCTTGTTGTATGACTGCACCATGGCGCTGTGCCCCCATTTCACTAACTGGAGAATCGTGTCACCAGGCCGACTGGGTAGGAATGGTTTAGTCACTTGTCGCTTTATTCAAGAAAGACAGGACTTGCTTACATTCTGTTGAATGGAAAGACGACCACATCCGAAAAGATGTAGAGAATCCTCGGAAATTGAGTCCTTATAATCTCTTTTCTAGTCCAGGCGCCTTTGGGCATCTTACTCCAGATGATGTCTTGAGAATTGAGCTCCGACATTTGGGAGGTGCGTGACAGAGGATCTCTGGAAGCTGAAGCACCAACCTGAAACTTTTTCATCTCGGTAGGAATATCATCTCCGTTCATTCCCTCGGATTCGGCATACAGAATAGGGCTTCTAGTCTGGAACGTCCGGGGATCGACGTAGAGGTGGACGTTGGAGGACGTTGACTGGAGGGATCCCGGGTCACCCACCGCCGGAGTCTTGAAGTGATTCGTAGGAAAAGAGTTGGAAAACTGCAAACATGTGAGAATGGTCAGAGCACAGAAAACTCCATTCAAACCGTTGAGTAAACACACCTTGGACAACAAGCCGATCAACGTGCTCTTTCCCGACCCTAGTAGAGATTAGCACATGATATCAGGAGTATGCAACACGCACCTGTTTCACCAACAAAGGTGACCAAGCGCGGGTAAATACCATACTTAGAGCTCCCAAAGGAGTCCAGTATAAGGTTATATGCATGGCCCTCGACAAGCGAGTAGTCTCCAGCTTTGTTCTTGCGCCTAACGCCAAACCACTCGTTGCCGTCATCAATCTGGCGCAGATACGGGGCCCGGCATCGTTTTATTGCATCTTTCAAAAGAGGCCACTCGTCGAGTCTAACCTTGAGTGTAGAATGCACAATGATGGCGTCGTTCGGCCTGGTCTGGTCATGACCTGGTTCTAGGATTCTATGCTTCATCATAAACCAGCAATCTCGGCAGAGCATCTCATCACATCGCATGCAATAACGGTATGGTCCTGGATGAGCCGCATGCTCGGAACACTGGGCCCCTTCCCACAGGACTGCGTCGGGTAGCGTCGGGAACGTCGAAAAGACCGAGAGTATGTCCTTATGGTTAGCTTTCAACCTTGTATATACACAAAAAGTTGACCTACTTATTAGTGAGTGCAGGTTTTGTGGGGGCGCTCATTATTCCTTGTGAATGACCTTTAGGGCAACTAAGAAGGCGTTGTTTCTGAAAGGAATGGCAGTTGGGTCGAGAGACCAAAATGATATCACCCAGTAAGGGGGAAGAGTATTATTTATAGACGTCGTTTTCAAGCACCAATACTATGTAGTCAGCAACTTAGCTGCAGTGTGACAGCCAAATGGCTTTGATTTGCAAGTTGGTCTCAGGTAGTTCAGCTGAGCGGGGGTTGAAAAGCAGGCTCTGAATGTGCACCACAAATTCACGTCCATTTTAACTGAAATTACGCCTTGGGCGTGCTGTGGAAGCAGCACCATCTCAGCCTGCTGCAGGTCTTGCCAGGGGCGTCAAGGGTAGCCAGAAGGGGCTGCGATTCGTCATTGGACATGACACAGCCGCCAAGATTTCAAAAGGGATCATAACTGAGGCCTCGCTCATTAGGCATAAATTCGTTTATAGGGGACAGATAAGCTGTCATGGCCAGTTATCTGCTTGAAAGGTGCAGCCTCCCCCAATTTAGTAGTTCTCATGTGATGCAGGTGCATTTCTGGCGCTCAGGGGGGC
This sequence comes from Fusarium drepaniforme, assembly GCA_012978555.1. NCBI lineage: Eukaryota > Fungi > Ascomycota > Sordariomycetes > Hypocreales > Nectriaceae > Fusarium > Fusarium drepaniforme. The sequence continues at coordinate 52,598 of JAALXN010000745.1, forward strand.
TGGTCGGTCGACCGGGACATACAGACAGAAGCAACGGAACATTTTCTCACCCAGCCGGTAGCCCAATGGTAAACTTGTTAAATTATGCGCCTCTTGTAACTTACTGCGCTTTTCGAGTGTAAGTTGGTGGTCAGCAGTATGTCCACCGAGACATTAAAAATGAAAACATCATTAAAGCAATTAAAATTGCACTCCAGACACTTTTCAAAACCTGGTTCAACAACGGTACAAATGGTAAAAAGTCGTCCTCATCAAGCCATGTTAAATAGAGAAAACATATCACAATAGAACAAGGCATTCTAAAACCTTCAGAGACATTTCCACGGTTCATCTGACTTGTCTCATTTATTCCAACGCCAATAAGTCTACACGGCCTTATCATGTCTTGAGGCCAGCCGATGCGCCTTCTTATCCTCGTAAACCTGTCTCATCACCCGTCTAATTGTGTGAACCGCATACAAGCAAACATTTGCCTCTGAAGTCGCCAGCAAGCCCTTGATTTGATCCGGTGTCCACATAAGATTGTATGACGTAGAAAAAGACGCCGTCTATGACAACTTGTCAGTATGATGATTAGTACCATGGAAGTAAAACTTACTGAGGGATTGAAACCTGGATTTACGCCGTTTGGTAACAGAGGGCAGTAAACGATATAAATCTGCTGGCCGTTTCGCCTTGTTCCTTGAAAGACTTTTGCATAGTGGTTTATGTGATTCGCTTCAATCTCAGAACCATTTGCTGTGACGTTCTGGGAGTTGAAACGAGTGTCTTGATCCGGCTGATGAAACATTCCTGTTTCCTCTCCAAGTTTGATATGAAAGTCGGCCGCAAATTGGTGCAAACGCTGAATTGCTGCCCCTGTGTGAACATCCGACGAAGCATCAAAGGCAATAAAGATGTCGACACCTCGCTCTGGTCGAGCTAAGACGTGATTGGGCAGATTATTGGACATTCCGCTATCCATCAGTCGAGTGCGTCCTTGGGCCTCCCACGGCACGCCAGCGGACGAATGTTCTGCCGCCGAGACATCAGCCATGGACCGAGTGCCGTCACAAACTGTGTTCTTCTCATGATGAACCTTTGCTCTTTCTGGGCCATGCCGGGGTAGCTCAGGAGTGTATGCCCTTGCCCTAACTGGCTTCTCCAGGCCATAAAAGGGGTTCGGATCATGGCCTGCGCGGATGGGATTTCCCCACAGACCCTCCCATCTCTTCATGCTCAGAAAGCTGTTCAAAAGAGACAAGATTCGTGCCATTATTGTACCCTTTGCCATAGTAGCCAGCAGAGTAGATATGTATCCCGTCAAAGGCCCTGCAGGGGCACTCGTGCATTGACCCAGCAGCAGAGAGAACGACTGCTCCGGGCGTCGATCGATCGAGTGGCCTGATATAAACGTGCGGCCCCATGCCCAAGTGGGAATGTATCGATTGAGGTCTGGGCTTCCGATCTCCAGGGGTGAAATCTCGAACCACTGAAATTGTCGATTAGGCTGAGGCTTTATATCGACGGCCCTCTCGGCTGGCCCAGCAGCAGTGATGGACGAGCTCTCTGGGTCCCTTTCTATCCTCCCTTTAATACGCAGTGTCTTGACAGAAGATGTCGAGTAAACATCTTGTTTTGATGCGTACGAGAACCTTGGCACGCGTCTGACGGCGGTGAGGATTGGCATCGGTTCTAGTCCTTTGTCAATTCCAGAGCGATGCCAGATCTTTGACCACTGAAAGGTAGCCCGACTTAGTCTCCCCTTTGGTTCTCGGGACAAGAGTTGATAGGTCGTTGTCAAGGTGGCATAGAGATCCATGATACCCAATCCGATGATGCTGGTCTGGGCTTTTTTTGCCAAGGGACCAATGAGAAAGTAGACACCCCTCTTACTCCGAGCAACTATGTCAAGAGCGCGGATACTCATGGGATGTGCCATCTCGCTCGCTACGGTGAGATAGTGCTGAACAAGTCTTGAGATGTCGTGGCGAGCGATAGTGTAGTAGGCTGCTAGTGTCCAGCAACTTCCACTCACACCCGCGACCCAAGTGATGCAATCCCAGAGGTGGAGTTTCTTTGCAGCAGAGATGAAGCCAGTAAGGCCGTACATGGCTCTATAGCCTCCTCCAGAGCCGCCGAGGGCAACAAGCGGGACATCCCTGGGGTCGACTTTCTCGCCCGGGGGAAGATCGAGGAAGCGATGGAGCGAATCATCACCTGCCGAGGATATTTTTCGTTTGCGTAATTCGATAAAGCTCCGCTCTTTGTGATGCAAAGAGGATCCATTTCGAACTTGAGCATCCCATTGAAGCTCCGGGTATGTCTTGAGGTCTTGATCATCGCGCTTCAACAGCGCCTTGACCTGCGTCAAGTCAACAGCTCTGCCATACCACCTCCTGATAATGTGTGCGGCTCGCTCGAGAGTGGTAGAAGGGACTGGAGACACAGAGTCGGCACTCCTGTGGATAACATTTCCAGCCTGACCCCGGAGCCTGGGTATGTGATGCGGGCTTGGCCTTGTTGTCAAGATACCGTGGTTACGAAGTCGGGGTTGTTGATTGGCGAGATGCAACCTTGAAGTGACAGGAGTGGCTTGAAATAAAGTGACCAGGGCACAGAGACAATAAGTTTTGACGTACAAGTACGTAGGAGATTGTCGAAAAGACGTCAATATCACCATTTTGTCTGCGCACGGCTTCGTCTGCATGAGAGAAATAGAGACAAAAGAGTCAAGAATGAGCCATTTGTAAAAGAAGCGTCTGTATTCGCTGACGCTGACGAATTCGAGGGCGTCAATGCAGCCAGAGATAGTTGCGCATGGCGCCCACGTGGGAGTTGATTGGCGTTTTCATTTCCGTGTCGTTTCCGTATTTGCCTCACACTCATGGTCAGTGGACATGTGTTAGTCAGGATTCTTTGATGAAGCAACTGTGAAATGGAGGTAACTCTAGATGGATTTAAAAGATCTATTCAAGTCAAGAGGTACCATTTCATCCTGGCAGATGTAAGTGACAGTCTCATGGTGATGGCCATCCCATTCACCAAGTTCTCGTCTTAGCGATACACCAAGCGACCAATCTCATAATCCACCGAGTGTAATAGATAAAAACATCGCCCTATTATGACTGAGCATGGCAATGTCAACCATGCGAATATCAACTTTCGTCAACGGGGGATGAAGATGATTGGGCGGCTTCGTATGAGCTGTCCCTCAGCTGAATCAAATCGCTGAATCGAAGCCATCTTATCAAGGCCAGACTAACCAAATCCATCAGTTATAATTACACAAGCTTTACCGCCCCAGTCTTCTGATCTCTACCGTCATGCTGCTATGGCTAATACGGCATCTTAGCCTAGCGCTTCGGCCGAGTCCCAAGTCCGAAATAGATGCACTATCGATTTTGATGGATAACGCCCCCCTGTCGCCCCAATCAAGAGATGGGCTAGAAGAGTAGTAGAACAATAGTCTCAAGCCACCCCCTAGCTGACGAATGCCCATTTCAGCCATTCTGAATAAATTCAGTGGTTTATCCAGTCTCATTTGCAGAATCTTTCCGACTTTATCGAAACCTCTTGACGCCATGGCTTTCCGCAAGGTCCTCGTTGCTTGTGCAGCTCTTGCTCTGGTGGGTGTCGATGCCAGGAGCTGTAGGCCTCATTCCAGCCACGCGATCTCTTCGTCCACTCTGATCGAATCCTCGACCGTGATCGCCTCGTCTTCTGCAACCGAGTCGTCAACTGCCTCAACTACTGTATCTGAGGAGGCGTCCTCGTCAACGACCGTGTCTGAAGAAGCATCATCATCGACAACTGAGAGCAGCGAAGCCTCATCGTCAACAGTCGAGACCACCGCCACCAGCACCACTGCCGCTCCCACATCAACCGGCTATCTTTCCAATCCCGGTTTTGAAAACAATGGAGCTAGCTGGACGCTAACTGGAGGTGGCGGCATCAACGACCAAAACTTGTATCACGATGCTGTCGGCGCAGCGTGAGTTCCTCTACAAAGCTTTCTCCACGTCAACAATTAACTAACACAGATGCAGTTATCTATATGTTGAGGCAACAGGAAAAGAAGCAGCAGGCACCATCTCTACCCCTCTCAGGAACCTCATTCCCGGACAAAGCTACCGTGTTTCCATGTACTGGCGGCTCAATTGGTTTGCCCCCACTGACGTCTGCTCCTACGTCTTCTACATTGACGACCAAGACTCTACATACGCGGTTCAGCAAACGAACGGCTGGGTGCAGCTTTCGACGGGTTTTACGGCGCCCAAGGCTGATCCAGAGCTTAAGATTCAGCTGTGGTGCTCGGCCATTCCCGATAATGGAGAGAGTGACTGGGAGCCATTGGTCAGCGCCTATATCGATGATGTGGCTATCGTTGAGGCGAACTAGGGGATGACGATGAGACATGTCGAATTATCACTGGCTTTAAGAGTCATAATGACACCGAATTATACCTATAGCGAATAGCATTATTACAAAGAATGTCATTAATTTTGTAGCAAGTATCTCCAGAGAGTGGCAACCCACCAAATCCAGCCGTGATAAGATACAACAACAGCTACCAAGATAACAACATTATGCAAGATATGCCGTACCTAGCCGTCAAACTCTCAACAAAATTCGCCAAGAAACCGCGCCACCAAGCTTTCTTGGCCTTGTGGAAACCCAAGAAAAATCTCGGCAAAAGGTGACGGCAGTGGCCATATCTTGGCAAGACCCGCGTGCCAACGTAGGATTTGTAATGCAGATCCGGCCTTGGCTGGTAGTATTCTTTGATCACTGTAATGCATAATGCAACCTTTATTAGGAAATACTTCCGAAGCCGATATCTCTGTGGAACCTCAAGAGATCTTTTGGAAAGAAAAGCGAAATGTTGTGTCATCTCGGATGCTGTGACCCCCCCTACAATCTCACTTCCCCTGAATCACAACAGACAGAGACGATTTTCTTCGGGTGACAGTGGAAATTTATATGACGATCTAGTCCATCTGATATGTACAACATCCAGCTCCCGAGTTTCAATATCAAATTCCGTCGATAACGTAGAGGAGCCCGATATGTACAAGAAATGCGTTATAAAAAAAGAATACCCAAATCCCAGTTCTCCATCCCATGCATATCCCTGTATCCCTCGCCAACTCCACTAGCAATCATGATAAAGGACCGACGAGAGCTTCATTGCGAACAAGTACGTGCGTGCGCGTGTGTGTGCATCGCTTAGATGGTAAAGCGGAAGCGGGGACTGCGCTCACCCATCATGTCAATCTCATCCTCGGTCTTACCCTCCATGAGGTGATCCTGCTTGCCCTGGTCGCGGAGCTTGTTCTGGCGCTTGAAGTGGAGGTGCAGGATGATGTTGAGGAGGAGGGAGAAGGCGAGCATGCCGATACTGGCACCATAGCCGGGACGGAAGTGAGGCTTGTCCTTGTTGGAAAAGAGGAAGGGAGAGGCCACACCAGAGGCGTTACCGACAGTCAGGTGCATGCCGGTAGAGAAGGCTCGCTTGCCGTAGCGGGGGTTGTTGGAAGGCACCCAGGCGAAGGAGATGCCAGAAGACAGGAAGATGCCAATGGAGACGAAGCAGCAGCCAGCATAAGAGACACCATTGCCCTTGCCAGAGATGAGCATGGCATAGCCGACAATGGCAGACGAGATGCCACCCATGACAAAGTAGCCTCGGCGTTGGGTCTTGTCGCTGAAGTAAGCGCAGACGAGGTAGACGATGGCACCAACGGCGTAGATGGGGACAGTCATGGCTTGGACCTCAGCAGAGTTCCACTCGCCCATTCCGAGGATGATGGTAGGCAGGAAGACGACGAAGGAGTAGAGCATGGCAAGGCAGGGGAAGAGAGCGAAGCAATAGCCCCAGGTAGTCCAGTCCTTGATAGCATCAACGACATCCTCCTTGAGAAGCTCTCGGCTGTTGCGGGCACGGCCGACCTGCTCCTCATGGATCTTGCGGAGGTTCTCACGGTCCTCGTCGGTGAGAAACTTGGCAGTCTCGGGGCTGTTGGGGAGGACGAAGGGGATGATGATACCGGTGAGAATGGTGGGGATACCGTTGATGAGGATGACCCATCGCCAGGCGCGCCAGCCAAGAGTGTGGTCCATGAAGCTGATGCCATAGGCGACGAGACCACCAGCGACACCAGAGGCGGCAGCGGTGGAGAAGAAGTAGGCGATGCGCAGGGCAAGGCTGTGACGGCCGTAGAACATGGACAAGTACAGCACGACACCGGGGAAGAAACCAGCCTCAAAGATACCGAGGAGGAGACGGCAGGCGATCAGAGCACCGGTGCTGCTAACCCAGGCGCTGAAGGTGGCAGTGATACCCCAGCAAAGTGTAAGACCGGCGAGGTAGCGGGCGGGCTGGAGCTTCTTGATGATGAGGTTGGAGGGGGACTCGAAGAGCTACAGAGTTGTTAGCTTCAATGTCTTAACATGTTGACGGGGTAAGACGTACACAGTAGGTGACGAAGAGGACAGAGACTGTAAGCTGAAAGTCGTTGCCATGCATGCCGAGCTCGTCTTCCATGCCGAAGAGACGGGCATTGCCAATGTTGACTATGAACTAAATGAGCAAGCGTCTTTAGTGATTGTCATCAGAAACATACCTCGATCCATCATGTTCATGAGATACACCCACATCACCGTGGGAATGATGCGGAGGTCAAGCTTCCGGAGAACGGCCTTCTCAGTGGCCTTGTCGACAAACTCAATGTTCTCACCGCGAGCCTCCTCAATACCCTCGACTCTACCCTTTCCATCGGAAGAGTCAGAGGTCTTGGGCCTGGGAGGTTCATAGACCTCATGTTGAGAATATGACAGGTTATCCTGTGCCGTCATTGTGAAAAGAGATTGTGCTCAAGATGGACTAGTGTGGTGTGGGGGAAGAGCAAAAAAGGACTGTAGATCTTGAAAAGCTTCGAGAAGCTCAAGACTAGAAGAGGAGGAGAGAGGGGAGGGGAGTGGGACTGGGGGGAATGCGATTGCTTGCTGAGGAGAGAGTAGGATCGGCAAGAGAATGGCAGGACAGAGAGAGTGTTTTATAGAAAAGCCAAGATGTTTAATCCACGTGGGTTAAGACAAGACCATTTGGGGCCCTTTACTCTCTCTCTCCTTCTCTCCCCTCACAACCCCAAGGGCAAGACCCATCACTTCGCCCCATATTCCCATCAGACCTCTGTGCGTTATTGCCAAGATATGCAAGCTTTGCTCAAAACTTGCCACGCGAGGTATTTGCTTGGCAAGTAACCCCCGTATCTCTGTTGTCTGTAGGCCAAGCGACTGCGACGCATCCGCTGGCCCATTGTCGCCTTCAGGCTGAACAGACCAGAAATCTCAGTGGACAGATTCCCTTCCCTTGCCTTGTCCACCCATCTCCGAGATGATCTTGTCAAAATCCATGATCCTAGATCCCCCGCAGCACAGATTCTTCCCCTCCCCGCATGCCAAGACTCCCCGACGACTCCGCTATCAGGCTATTCCCGCGCTGGCGGGTGCGCCCTCCGTCTGGGGGAGGGCGGATGAGGCCATGGATCCCGTGTCGGAGCATGCGCGCATGAGAAAAACAACAAAAGGTACTATAGAGACAAGATGTGAAAGAGTTGAAGGGCGGTTATGCTTGACGAGGCAGCACCGCACTTCCCACTCCACACGAGGGTAGAACCCGTCTCCAAAATGCAATGCCGGGCGAGCGGAAGCACACCACCGCATTACCCCCAATCCAATCCTATTGCTAATAATTCCAAGCTTGGCTCCTGCATGGTCCTGATAAGGGGCCCGGTGCGCGCGGGCGCCCTCCCTACGAGACAATACCGCAACTTGGCTGACGTAACCAACGTGCATTATTCCGCTACCACACATAATTCGTATCGGAGTTTCCATTTTGTGAAAAATGAGAGCGCGTTCCACCCCCTTGTCGTATGGGAAAAATCTGCACATCTCCTCGCACCGCCGCCTGCGTCGTCTCTTTTCCCTCCCCCCCTACTCCGCCTTTTTGAACGCCCCAACTTTTTTCATGCTTAAAAATATGCATAGGCCAATCACCAAGAGGGGAAATAAAACTAGACTTTACCACAGTAGGAGTAAGCCCGTCTCATCACTCCCTCAACCGTTTTCCCCCTCTCCCCCATTTTACTCTCACCAAACTCCATCCCACCCTCTTCGTGTCTTGTCTTTTTTTCTCGGCGCCAAGTAAAAACTGAGCCCGAGTCTACGGCCTGAACAAGGCCCGCAGAAAAGCACAGACGGGGCAAAGAAAGGGACTCGCGTAGGACCCCAAGATCAGATCAGATCAGATCACCGTATGACTTTTTACTCTCTGCATTCCAACATCTACCCGAGGAAATGGGATCTTGGGGCCAAGCAGGCAGGACAAGAAAGCGGGGAGGGGGGGAGGGAAGACCCCATGGGGACCCCATAAACAAGGAGGTGAGGAAATATGGAGAACTTGGAGAATGCGGCCGTTCAAGCGCGCCGGCCAAGACTATGCCAAGCGCCAACCAAGCGCGCCAAGCCTGCCAAGCGCGAGTTGCCTGTGGACAAGTCGAACGAGCATGTTGTTTGGTGGATCGATCAACCCTGACGTCGTCATGCCCTGCTCCCTGTCTTTGCTTTGCTTACCCTGCCTTGTCCCCTCCCTCAGGGCCCAATCTCTGTCCCATCTCTTGTCATCTCTTGTCATCTCTCTCTTGGTCTGTTTCCGACTTTCCCTCGGTCATCCGGTAGTCCGTCAAGGTGCTTGGACATCTCGTCGAACCACCGCGGGGAAATACCTCGAGGATTAAAGCTGGGTAGAGAAGTGATATCAGGGATGGTGTCGACTACACGTGGCGTTGGAGCGGCATAAAGGTGAAAATGCCGCGGCTGAGAAGCTGAAGCAACGCTTGCATCTTCATCCATGACACCATTCTGTGACTGTTGACGAGCGGTCTAGTTATGATTTTGTTCAAGATCTACATCGTGGTGCCACTTTGCTACGTTTCTCAGTGAGTCTGGAAGAGGTGTCGGTAAACGAGGGAAATAATCACATCGGCGACCAGGCTGAGCAGTGACCCGATATCGCCGTCCTCAAGTCTTGACTCAACACTCCAGAACATCATCACCATGACACACACAGGCTTTTTTCAATCACACACCCCCTGGTCTTAACTCATTCTTCTGTGCGTTCAAGTTCGCCTCGTTCTCGCGTGGAAGACGCGCAGAAAGATGGTGTTCAAACGCCATCCCTCATGCAAAATGCGCCCTTCTCGCGTGGCAGCCACGAGGTTGCTACCTTTCCCGTCTGCAGTCATCTCGCTGATCCTCGTGTCTGTGTGTGTCGTGTTGCGTGTATGCCGCCTTACCCGCGCTTCCTAGCCCGCCGCCGCCGATCCCTCCAAAACACTAGCGGTTTTTTTCTCTCCCTTCCCTTCTCCGAGTTTTTGCTAACCTCGGTTACATCCCGCCTTCTCCTCTCTTTCCCCCAATCTCCAACGGCTGGAGTTTAGAGTTTTGTCCCGTCTCCTCAGCCTGAAGGATTTCGGTGTTGGAGAAACACACACGTTGGGGGTTTGGAGTAAAAAAAAAGTTGAAACTTGCGAATTTGATGATATCTCGTAGCTCTGCAAAATATGGTGTTTTCGATCAAAAAAGAAAAACAGGTGATAAGACATGAGAGAACTCGCTCAAAATCCGGGGAAATGACCGATGAGTCCTCTCTTGGCAGATATTGATTTGAAAGAGGCAATATTGATTCGTCCTCTCCCCGGTTGCCTCCCACTTAATCTTGGCGGGGTCCCCAGTTCTCCGCTTTGAGCGCTGAGGCCAAGAACTGGTGATTGGGGCGACGGACCCTTGTCGTATCTGTTACGGGCTGGCTGTGAAATTGGCTGACTGAGGCTATTCGGACAGAGCTGAAAGCCACGTAGTTTAGTTTACGCAATCTCTTTATCGCCGCCCACTCTTTCTCTCATGAAGCTATTCACATGTTAGCTTGAAGACTTTAGAGTGAAAAAATCTGATTTGAAGTTCAGATAACGTTCTGGGGTCTAAATAATGCGCATGAATGAGGATGCGACGGACATGAAGCCGTTACCACCTCTACCCTACACAACAGAGTGAACCACCCGTGCTTAGCTCCAGATACCCGTTCACGAATAAAACAAAGCCGGCCTATCCCCGTCATATGGCGTTCGCCTGCAGGGATTCGAAGCCTTTCGGGCTGAAGCCGTAGCCTTCCAACAACCTCGGTAACAGTTTGCTGCCCTTCTGAAACACACGCAACACACTTGGATGTCATTGAGTATGAGGTATTGTCGCACAGATTATGAAAGACCGGGGTTAAAAATAGCAGTTGGTGCCCGACCGGAAATAAGAAGGGCTGACCCTGTCGATCTTGAGAGCGTGCATGATGGAATGGCCTGAGATTGCTATCAAGATGTGAGAGCCAAAATCTTTCAACTTGAAATTTGATCAAACAAGCCGGTATACCCTTCTGTGATGTATATAGAGTTATAAACACATCGAGTTAATAGTAAGAAGAATAAATTCGGCAATATGTATATGGCGAATCGCGTTTACGACTGGGGGGCCGCCCCCGACACTTCTTCGCCTTCCACTCCCCTAATCATGCCGCTCAGCCTGAATATCCCGAAGCCTGTGAAAGGAGGAGCCCACAAACGAAGATCAATATCAACATGTTTAGTGTCCCGAAAACCACGATTCTTGTAAAAGTTGTATGCTGCAGGCTCAGAGCAAAGCGCAAGGGGAAGACCAGCGGCATGCGCCCTGCGGAAGGCCTCTTGTAACAACAGTGAGCCGATCCCTTTCTGGCGAGGCGATGACTTGACGTAGATATAGGTCAACTCTATACCTCTAATTAGTTTCCAAAGTTCCAGTCCGCTGCTGGGGATCTGCATACCCAAGTGGTCAAGACTATCCGTCTCTCGGTTTATCTCAGCCGCGGCGTTGTTCACTGCCACCCAGACCCCCGCATGCATCCCCTCTAGCACGCCTTGTTCCTCGATATCGCTTCCGATCTCAGCATCTTCTCTCACTTCAGCGGGATTCTTTGGGGTTAACACAAGATAACCGACAAGTTCATTCGACTCTTCATCCACGGCTTTAAGACACTGAACGGTGTCGTTGTTGAATGAAGATTCAACAGCACGTCTGTAAACTGGTTTCTGAGCAGCGTCATTAGGCCAGTCGAGATACAATAGCCGATTAATGGTGAGACCGAGTTTGGAGGAGTGCACAAACTCTGCGAGAACGGGCAGATTAGATTTGGTGACGGGGAGAACAGAGATACCTATGTTGACTCGAAATTATTGTTTCTTGAACGATTTGAGGTTGAGTCTGAGCAGTGGTGCCCTATATAGCAACAATCTAGGCTTCAATATTGTTTCCTGATCTCGGCAGAGAAAGCATGCCAAGTATGGGCCGAGGGATGACGAATCTGCGCTCATCTCAAGGTAATTTGTATATTGAGTGCCCAAGACTAGGCATCTGCGACCTGATATGTTGTCAATATTTCCTTGGTTCTTTGGATCTAAACGATAATTAAGTGACGCGTCCCGCCAATTATTAGGCAGCAGATCATGGTGGGAAATGTTCTGTTCGGGCAAGTTCTATCACCACACTTCTTGGTTTTCAAGTACTTCATGTCGACATCTCATAGACGGGAGAGGCAGTTTTCCTGCCTGATCTGTTACTAAAGAATAAGAAATCCGGTGACGAACAGGGTAAGAAGTGCCAAGTCAACAACAACGAATCATGCCATATTTAGCAGGTTAGGTATAGTATGTTGGCTACTCTATCCCTCCTCCTCTTGCTCGCAGAATTGTACTAGCTCCACCCTCCCAGTGACGCAACCCAGAATCAGCAAGTCATCCACCAAAACAGCTTCTTTTGCCCTCATGTCAGGTGGCAGCCACAAGACCTTTTCTCGGCCTCTCACAATCCATTCGCCATCGACGTAAAATCCACGCCGGGAACAGTTGTTCCCAATTTCCATTACCCCCCGATCCGTAGTCAAGTAGTTGCCACACTCTGACAGAGCAAGGCTGGTAAACCCTTCAGTGACCTGAACTGTCTCCATAGGAGTGCCGTCGCTTAGGTTCCAAATTTCAACTGGGGTACCGGTGGCTGAGACCATCAGCAGACTGTTGTCAGGTGAGATACCCATGGTTGGGATCGCGTGAAAAGAGGATCGGATCTGTTGACAAAGCCGCCCTGTCTTTGTGTCCCAGAGCGATAATTTGTCGAAATTAACATCATATACAGCGATTTTTGTTCCGTCAGGAGAGAAAGAAGTCCCAAGAATGTGCCCAGTGGAGCCCTTTAAGTACACACGGGAGCCGCCAGCCGACTCAGGATACCGAATCTCGATTGCCTGTTGCCCCGGTTCACCTACAGGAAAAGCGAATGATCCTGTTTTGGTGCAAAAAGAGAAAGGAGTCAAGGTGGCATCTCGGAGAGGGCGGTGTAGGCTGCTGCCAGTAGGTGATTCCAATACTTGTCGTATCGTGCCAGTTGCAGGGTCCAACAGGCACACGCAACAATCCAACAATACGGCCAATGTATTACCGTCAGACGAAAAGCATAGTTTCATGATCTTGCCGTCAGGTTGGTCCAGAACATGGGTCTCCTTCCCTTTGGTCACGCTCCACAATCGAAACCTTGGGGAAGCTTCTTTGAGCGATACAAAAGCCAAGATATCGCATCGAGGTGAAAACGCAAACCTAGAAATACCGGGAATACAAGCGCCTAGTGGTATCAGGGTCCCAGCTTTCACGTTCCAGATGTTCATCGTATTGTCTCCACAGAAAGCGGCCAGTATCTTTTTGTCTGAAGATATGACCATCGACAAGACGCGGCCGCCAGGGTTCCCCAGCCCAAGATGTTGCTCAAACTGTAGAGAGCGTGACATTGAATCCCACAAATGGATACTGGAACCGTAGCCCGATGCAACCATTGTGCCATCAGGGGAGAAAGCCACGTCGGCTTTTGTCGCACAATGCTTCAGAAGGGCCCTGGAAGGTTTGCCTGTCTCTGGATCCCAAAGCTGTAATACACCATGGCCCGAACCTGAAACTGTGACTGAATCGTTGACCGAAAATGCTAGTGAATCCAGCCGAGCCCTTTGTCCAGGGTGCCAATGCTCACTGATGGGAAACTCGTCGCGCACAATCGTGAATTCCAGTTGCCCTGTCTCCACGCCCCAGATTAAGATTCGATCAGACATTGAAGCAATTAAATATCCGTCTGGGGAGAAGGCAATTGAGTATATGTGTTGGCCCCCCCCCGATGGGGATTTTCTTTCGGATTGTTTCCGTCTCAAGATGCCAGAGCTGGATCGAAGTTTTAGTGGCGACAGCGAGGTCATCGTTGTCGGGAGAGCAGGCAATAGCATTAAGATCAGAATCAACCTCGATGCTTCTGACTAGTGCGCATGTTGGTTCATCTAAGACCCATATCATCATACTCTTATCTCCATTTGCGCATGTCTCGTAACCAGAAACAATTAACTGGCCACGAGATGAGAAGGTAGCGTTCCTCGCATACCCAGGCCAGATGCTCACTGTACTCTTTAATCTGCCCGTCTCTGTATCCCAGAGGTAGATATCAGCAGTCCTCGAGGCTGAAGCGATCAGCTTTCCATCGTTGGAAAATGCGACAGAAACAACATCCCATGGATGACCCTCTAGAACTTGCAGGATGGGACTCCAGTCGTCATGGGGGGACTTGATCTTCTTCGCGAATGGCAATACTCGGTCCCGAAAGGTTGACCGCACAATGCTTTTGTTCGGGCAGAATACCAGAGCCGAACCGTAAACCTGAAACGGAGCGCGTTCAATGATAGGGACGAACTGCATCATGAATCTTTCGGCATCCTTGAGAAATAGTTCAAGCTTCCGGTTTCCATCCTGTAGATTCTAGAGCATTTTAGTGTAAGAACGAAGTGTTAGGGGATCGGCCCCTCCTTACCTTGAAGATCCGAATGAGCCTCCTCATAGATAGTGCACCATCCCTGAGATTGTCCTGCAAAGACAAGCTCCTAAGCCAATCAAGAAGGTGATTGTTGAGGAACTTGAGAATGAGCTTCCCGCAAAACATCTCCTCCTGTGATGTCCAATCGGCCTCATACAGGCAGTGGAGGTGATCAGCCCAGAATTGACACGCGTATCGACCGAAAGGATGAAGCTCGGCATCCACGCTTGTTGGCTTTTCGGCAGATAGGGCTCCTTTTGCTTCAAGGTTTTCCATCGTTTCTTTCTTTAGGCCGGATTTCTCGTCCATCAGAAGGGCAAGGGACCTCAGAAACAGATCTTTGTGGCAGCTTCGCCCTGAGACGGCAAAGATCCCAAAGACACAATGGTCAAGTAAACGCTCAAACGCCTTCAGAATCATTTGAAGCATGCATGATCTTTCTTGCATCCATCGACTCCAGAGACCACGGGCGAAAAGCGCCACCAAGATAAACCCGGCTACTGGGTAGCACTTGAAAAGCCCATTCAACGAGAGGAAGACGCCGAAAAAAAGTATGTGATCCAGGTAGTAGAAGCTGCGTGTCGCGGTTCGCAGGGCATCGACGGTGGATGACAGGTATGGCAAGAGAACTAGACCCAGCGGCGCGGGGAATGTATATCTCCGTGGTTGCTGTAGATACTCCTTCAAGGATAGATGGACCAGCTGGAACGTCTTCTCGTTAGGCTCGTCGTCTGACTCATCATCAGTATCCCCAGACTGGCTGTCAATGTCATCAGACTCGCCATCGGACTCGTCGTCAGATTCATAGTCAAATTCATCATCAGTGTCCTCGAACTGCTCTTCAGTTTCGTCACTGCTTTGGACTAGGATGTGCTTGCAATGGCCGATAATGACAGAGGCTTCCAAAGAAAGATCGACCGCGCCTTGCAACTCGGCCAGAGTCAATGGTCGAAATGCCACACAGACGAATTGAATGATCTTGGCGCAAGCTCTTGGGTTGAAATTCCGCTGCCCGTCATATTTTCCTCGAAGTGCCTCGAGGAGCATGCGGTTATACATAGACGGTAACCCAACAGGGAGGAGGCGGTCCAATGCATCCTGGCCTTGGCCTGCCACAATGGCCGCTAGGTCACTCGGGTGAGATTTCAATAGCTCCAATGCCAACGATACCCAAAGGAAGGTCTTGTTTGATCGTTCAACCAGTGTCGTCTTCAAAGTCTCGAGCTCGGCTTTCCGCGTTTCAAAGATGGGGCTCGAGCCCATCTTGACATCAATAAACAAGCGGATTTCGCTTAGAATCTTTTTTCCATACCGTCTATCGTCGTCTAGGTCAATCCGAAGATCCCTGTTGCTGATGGTGGCCAGTGGGCGACTGAGCAGGATTGCCTTGAAATGGGGTCCTCCCCGCCGCCTACAGGTGGTCGAGCACAGATGTTGAAGCTTCTCGCTCAAATCCTCGATCGACTCGGCATCACATTCATCGAGCCCGTCCAGAATGAAGTACGTCAGATGGTCTGTGGTGTTGATGTCCCGGTTGATGTCCCGGTTGATAAACCCTTTGATAATCCCCCAAAGGTCATCCCTAGGAAGATTGCTGTTAAGATTCGTGTGAATGTCGCTCAGGATTGATGAGGCCTTGTCATGCAGAGCCTCATCAGAGCTGCAAAACTGGAGAATTTGATGCAAAACGTTCAGGTGTACAGCAAGAGATGTGCTTTGCCGGATATCAGTGTTTTTGCAAGAGAACTTGAGAACAAACGGGTGACTTGATGCTTCTGTAGTTCGGTGGGACAGTTGCTCGCCAAGAAAGGATGCGAGATGACTTTTACCCTTGCCAGGGCAGCCGGAAATCCATAGGAGGTGGTTGTCAGAGCTTGCGCACCAGGATTGGAATTTTTCGTCTTCCAAGATCCATTCGCAGGTGCCTTGAGCGGGTCTCGGTTCAACATTCGGAGGTCCAATCTTGGCTAACAGTTCATTGCGAACCCTCGTCTGCTGCGTTTCTGGTGCTGAGGTTCCCCCTGATACGAGACCGGTGGTTAGTCACAGATGGAAAAAGAGTGTTGCAAGTCGGAAGAAAATTACCAAGGATAGTCGCATTGACTTGAATTGAGCCAACTCCTGACCTGTTGTTGCTCGTTTCAATGTGAGGAGGTACAAAGGTTGCCATGTTATAAGCATCAAGGCGGGAGTATGAATGGCGTGCCCAAAGTCATGGTCCATCAACGCTTGACAAGACGAAGAGAAGAGGAGGAAAAGAGGAAGTTGGGGCCGCCATGTCTTGGACAGCCGAAGGCCTGGAGCCTTAGGCGCTGCCAGAGCCTGCTTCATGCAGGTCGTCAGGAGGGCTTGCACTCCAGCCAATGACGAGGGCGTCAGGGTGTGTAAACAAGAACCTCCTGTAACATGCCCAGAGGTGCTGAACCTAATCCCGCTCTTTGCTTCTTTTCAGCTCGGCTTATGATGGTGGTCAGATGCAAGTTACGGCGCCTAAACAAGGGTGTCGTCAGCCCCGCGGCCAGGGGGCGGGGGGCCTCAGAGCAACTCAACAGACATAACACAGCTCTAACACAACTAAAGCTTACACCCAAGCCTCAATAACACAATAACATGTCTCAATCCCCATTGCTAAGAAGTGGATGCGATGGCAGTGCACAAGCGAGGTTGAAACCCTCTGCCCAACCAACTTCTCCTACCTAGGCAGTGCAACCATAAGCGAAGCCTCATGCAAGCGGCAGCCAATACCCTGGGAAGAAAGAAAGGAGGTTGAGAATGTGGCGTTGATGCCTAAAATTGTGAGCGGCAAACCCGCCCCCCCCCCGTTCTGAAGCAACTTCAAATTATCCCGCCTGAGCCAGAACCTTCGCATAGCAGCAAAGAAGCAATTACCTGACTTGGACACAAGGCTATCAGGGTTACCTGCCTGAAGTCATTAACAGATCGAAAATGGCCAGTCCATCATCTCTCGTTGCCGAACTTAGCTAACTTCTCCTCCAGTCTGGACTTGAACTGGCTGCCGCCGTCCTGGCATTGCTGGAAGCGGTAATTTCCACCACCCAAAACCTTCATGGGGCATATAGGCAGAAGAATCACCTTCCACACGTCTGCGAGCGTCTCCAAGACAAGCTACTGAGCATTCGAGACATCGTAAAGATTGTCAAAGATGAAGAAGCGTTGTGCACCCCAAAAGTCATAGACCAGCTACGGAAACTTGAGCGAAGGGGAAAACAGATCAAGCTCCTTCTGCGTTCCATCCATCCTGCCGGCAAAAGCACGGCGCGGCTATTTCTTCACCAGTTCTTTAGAGGCTCGGAGGATGAGCAAAGACTAGCTGAGATCATTAGTGATCTGGAAGGCGACAAGACATCACTCATCCTCGCTATTCAAGTCGTCGGTGTGGGTTTGAAGAAAGACAGCGATAGTACTTATGTCGCCACTGTCTCTGCCTCTGCCAAACGCATTGACAACATCCTCCGCGAAAAGTTGAACCTGCATGATGGACTTAGAATTATGAGAGTCATCGAAGATCGCGGATCAGGTGCGTCTTAAGGCAACAAAACAACACAGCACTAACGAATACCAGTTCCAGGTGGCGAGGTCCGCCTTACGGGCGAGGACCTTGTGTCCCTCCGCGCCTGCATGGAACCGACCATCGAGGGCAGGAAGCCAGCTACGGAACGGATCATTCTAAACAACGTTGCAAAGGTTCAAGCCACGCAGATCAACGCACCACTAGGGGAGGACATTTGGGCAAACGTCGACCGATTGGTTGTGGAGAACAACCAAGCTGATGCCCTCAGCACCCAGATCAACTACCCAATGACACTGGGTGCTTTTTACAGTGGTGTTATGCCTCAGCTGGTCTTTTTTCTTTTTCTCTCGTTCTTGTTGTATTTCCCATTGTCCTACACTTTCCAGAAAGACTGATCAGATCGCCGTGGAAGGTTAGCTAGTTAGGAGCAACTCCACTACTTTGCAAGGCCTTGTACAATAGCCACAGATGAGGGTTCTAAATCAAGCGAGTGCAGCCCTTGTTCTACTGAGGCGACTTTCTATTTCGGACTTGTGTGACTTCTGACAGCCCGAGATGCCTGTTCTGATCAAAAGACTTGTCATAGCTTAGGGTGAAAGCATCATGCTAGGTAATAAAATCTATTATAAACCTAAAAACACCCTTTATATAGGTTCGTAACGCTTACAAATAAAATGCTATGCAACTCAGGACCCCAATGCCAGCTTTAACTAGTAACATGCTCATAATAAAGGTGAAATGATTGACCTGTCTCCACTAGAAACCTCATCAATGAGGATAAGATCTCCAACGGTGACAGGCCTGTTCAGATTCAATAAGACCCGTGTCTCTCCTGATGATCGATGCGTTCTTACGCAATCTCATCAGGGAATCGGATCTCCCGATCTCGTCGCGGGGTGCTCGTCCCCGATACGTCGATGCGGTTTGCTGGCGTCGCCCGAATCGGACGGGCATTAGAAATGACGATGGGACCTCTGATGGGCCTTGGCTCAGGCTCACCCTTACTCAGACCAGCAAGCCATCCC
Source organism: Fusarium drepaniforme (assembly GCA_012978555.1). NCBI lineage: Eukaryota > Fungi > Ascomycota > Sordariomycetes > Hypocreales > Nectriaceae > Fusarium > Fusarium drepaniforme. The sequence goes on from JAALXN010000745.1 coordinate 71,120, forward strand.
CCAATCAAGGGAACTTTGCGTCGGCGTTCGACAATGTGCGCGTCGTCGCTCAAGTTCTCGCTGACCACACGGCTCAGTGTCCTTGGTGCGAGATAGCCCAGTTTTCCCAGCGGGATGCTAAGTCCGTGAACGACCTAAGCCAGTCAGTAAAAAATATCCTGTAGAAGCATGCTGCAAATGACTTACAACACTGCAAACAGCAAGGAACCAGACAACAATCCGAATCGTCTCTCCCAACTTCTGAACATCCTCGCGAGGCTTATCTTCCCCATCGCTCAGGTGGTCTTGAATAAACTCCAAGCTGATGAACAAATAAAAGATGGCCGAGACACCAATGGGACCGAAGAAGCCAACAAAAACAGCCTGTTTGGCCTCTTCGATCTGAGGAATCCACTTGTGCATGGCAAACACCCAGGGAAGCCTTCTCAAGAGGAGGACCAAGATGCCAAGAACGACAAGCTTCCAGATCGGCATGATTGAGTTCTCATTAAAGAGCTCCCAGGGGATGACTGCGCCGTACCACAAGAAGATGGTGACGTTGAGCAGCATGTCGATGGTGGGCTGCAGGGAATCATCCTTGGTCTCAAGACGGAACCAATCATCCCAAGTAAACGTGTTCCCCGCAATGAAGCAAGCAAGAACGTCGTCGGTTCCGATCAATCCGCATGTGCCGAGAACAAAAAGGGCAAGTGAGATGGCGAAAACGAGAAAACTCTCTCGATCGACGTAATTGCGCTCCTCAGCCCAGTGAAGCATCTCTTTGGCAACCCATCCAACAACAGCACCATAAATAACACTCAAAATGATAGTGTATCCCCAGGTAAAAGCGAACCAAAGGCCCATGGCATCTCCAGCACCTCCGGATGTAGCTCCTGGCCCAACATACTTGATGAGGTACAGGGCGAAGAAGAGGAATGGATAACCAAGGCCATCGTTAGTGCCCGACTCGGCAACGATGAGATTTTGCAGATCCTTGGGAATGTTGTGATCTGCAAACTTTCCCTTGACAATGACAGCCGAAAGGACAGGATCCGTAGGCGTCACACACGCTCCCACAGCCAGTGCATGCAGAAAGCTAGGCCTCCCAGTGAAGCCCCAAACAAGAACGCTCGTGGCCAGCCACATGGCCGTCATTCCAGGGCCAACAAGCAAAAACACAGCCTTCCATTCTTTCCAAAGATATTTACTCGGAAGTTGCACGCCAGCAAGGACAAGCTGCACACCCAAAACAAGTCGAGAAAAGTTGAGCGTGATGGAATGAAGGTTATCAGAACAATCGCTTTCTGTCACACCATGATGCTCGCACTGAGCATAATCATTAGGACGAATAAAATTGGCACCATTTGGTCCAAAAGCGACGCCCGCCAAGAGCGCAATGACTAGAATAACGAGTCGTCAGTGGATTCTTAACGTCGCCAAGCATATGCCAAGAAGACGTACGGGCCTCTGAGAGGTAGTAATTCTCCTTTAGCAGATACGACACCAACCCAAATAGAGATATAAAGCCACCGAGGACAGCAACGACGAGGTTGAAGTTTGTCAGTTGGAGTGGAATCGCCCAGATATTGTTCGTCATATCGGGTGAAAGTAAGGACAAGACAGTTTGAGGAGGATCATGATGGAAAAATGGCTCAGCTGCGTCTGGAGGGTAGAGAATTTTACCCATCATATGACGTATTTGGTGGACCGAAGGGGGCTAGGTCGTGGCGCAAGGAGTTCGGTTGGTTATCGATAATGCTCTCAACAGGAGATTCAAGAGTTATTAGAGAATACCGACTCGACGCAGCTCATCATCATTTTAGTTCGTTTCTTGAGAATTAGCATTTTTGCGCTCTTTGTTGATCATAACCTTCTCTTCTGTTTAAACGCGCATGACCCCATCAGCCGGGTCTTTGTTATCTCTAGGTACTCAAGGGGGCGGTGTAATCGTCTTGTGACTGAACCCCTCACGAACACCGAGGCTCCAGAGCTGTCACGGTGACCTATCGCCGTCAAGAGATAGGCCGTGGAAGAAGAACATGTTCCCTGAGTGAGACTAGTGTAAAATCAAGGGCCACTGGATAAAAAATGCCGCCCTCCCTGACCGGTTGTTGGTGCGGTTCGGGGGACCTCGAAAGTGTCACTTTCTCCGCACCTCGCCGGCATTTCAATTTCCCGATTTCCGGAGGTGGTGGTATCTCAAATCGGAACGGAAAGTAAGAGGTGTCCACATCTCGGCCGAAGTTCCCGCCGTACTCCGCCCCGCCCCGCCTCGAATCCCGCTCCGAGTCCGAGTCCGAGTTCCGGCCCCCACGGGTCCCCGGCCTCAACCTTACTGGCTCCCTCGGAAACGACCTAGCTCCCATTTTCGTTCCACCACCAATAGAGAGGAACCTCGGCTAGGGGCAGGATCTCCCAGTCGCTTAAAAGAGTGAGAATTTAGGCTGCTGAGGCGTCAGATGGCTCTCGATCCCAGCAGATCATTTCTTTTGTTTCTCCACTGCAATTAAACCCAGAGGAGGTTAGATAGGTATGAGTTTGTGCATAAGCATGTGGCGTGGTTTATTTGAAGCTAATTGCAGTTAAGCATTCATGGGTTGGTAATAAATGCCCCGACGTCGACCTCATCGCTTACCTCTCTTTCTCCTTCTTATTTATTTTTTTTCCCGCAGTAATACATACTATTCGTAATAATAATAATCAGTCCGTTTGAGTCAGAGAAGCCGTCATGTCGAAATCAGCATCTTCAGGCGCAAAGCCGCTCGTCCTTCGCAAGCTGGGCCATTTGTAAGTCTCCGAAAACTCTCCGTTCAATCTTCAAATCTAATCTAATCACCTCTCAGCGAGCGCTTCCAAACCTCATTGTTGACGATGAATTTAGCTTGCGGTCCAATCGTCACCTGCTTTTACCGCATTCCCCAGCATCTCCGAGACTCCCGCGACAAGCTGGTCGACACATTGGAAGCCGCCGTCGCTGACCACATTCGCAAGCATCCACTCCTCCAAGTCGGCGTGATTGGTCAAGATACGAAGCGGCCTTCTTGGATCCAACTCGACGAGATCAATCTCAAGGATCATATTGTCTGGAAAACCGCTGATCTTAACGATGAATACTACGGCAAGCTCAATGAAATCACTCGCCAGGAGCTCGACACCACGTTTGGGAATTTCGCAACACGACCGGGTTGGCGACTATTGATTCAGGAACTCGAGGGTCAGAATCTGCTCGAAGTCATGTTTATCTGGAACCACATGTGCTCTGATGGAAACGGAGGCAAGATCTTTCACGAGTCGTTGCTGGAATCTTTGAACACGCCCAATCTCCCACCTCTTGAGAATCACGTCTTCAAGACCACGACGACAGCAGAGAACATGCTCCCACCGCAAAACGTCATCGCCAAGTTCAAGATCACGCCCGGGTTTGCTGCTGCCAACGCCTGGCATGAGCTGAAGCCTCCCATGCTCAGTTCCAAGACGGCGTACGTTTCATGGGCCGACCATACCAAAACTCCTCGCAAGACGCAAATCAGAAGTTTCAACATAGACAACGAAGCTACTCAGAAGATCCTCTCAGCTTGTCGATCGCACAAAACGACCCTCACCGGTCTCTTACACGCTGCTGCATTCATGTCTCTTGCGCATCAAGTACCTGAGGAAAAGTTGGCATCCATCATTTTACAAACTCCTGTCAACCTGAGACGCTTCATCAAACCCAACCCCGAAGCCTTTTCTGGACTTGAGCCCAAGCAGTTGATTGCAAACTATGTGACCATGATGGACCACGTGTTCAAAAAGAATATTGTCCAAAAGGTTCGCCAGCAGTCCAGAAGCGTGAGTGATGAGGATGAACGATTCTCTGCCCTCGAGGAGGAAATGTGGTCCGCGGCTGTCTTTATCCGAGGAGAGATCCAAGACAAGCTTGACCTTGGATTGAAGAATGACTTGGTTGGATTGATGGGCCTGGTTGGAGACTGGGACAAGTACCACAAGGATGAATTGAAAAAGCCCAGGAAAGCATCTTGGCTGGTCTCCAATGTGGGTGTCATTGACGGGCAGAACAATGGGGATGATGACACATCACGCTGGACCATTGAGAGAAGCAAATTCTCTCTCTCTGCTTGTGTTGTGGGGGCCATGTTCAACATTGGCGTCATTAGCGTCAAGGGGAAGGATCTCTACATCGACTTGAGCTGGCAAGATGACATCATTGATGCTGGAATTGCCGACCAGATGATTGCTGATCTGGAAAAGTGGCTACATCACGTTGCACAGAAGGCTTAATACTCTATGACTTTTGTACGATTAAAACTATATACAATGTCTAAGGAAATACCTTAGTATAGAAAGATACCAACACGCCTCTCAAAGCATGTCGTCTAAGCCTTGCAGGTAGCAACGCTGGGAACGTTCTGGCAGCTGCCGTAGTTCTTGCCACCGTTGACCTTGACGTTGGACCAGGTCCAGTTAGAGCAGCCAGTCTTGCCGCAGACAATGGCAATGTTGGTACCCTTGGCGTCAACGGCACCCGAGCCGGAGATGTTCTTGAGGGTGAGGCCGGTGATGGGGAGGTCGCTGGTGGGGTCACCGTGCAGGTCACCGCCGTCGTAGTTCTGCTCAATCAGGATACCGTACTTGGAGATCTTGGACAGGGTAATGTCAGAGTAGGTGACGCCCTTGACCTGGCCACTGGTGTTCTTCATGGTCTTGACACGGAGACCTGTGAAATTGCTTAGTTATTGTATTTGGCTCGCATCTCAGTGAGACTTACCGTTGGTGGACTTGGTAACCTGGCTGTTAAGGAACTTGACAGTGTCAACGACATTGTCGGATCGACCGCCAACACTGCCGATGGACAGACCGTGGCCACCAGAGCAGAGACCACCGGTGAAGGTGATGTCCTATATCATGTTAGCATATTCATCACAATCACATCCGATCATCAACTCACCTTTCCAGAGTTAACAGCAACACAGTCGTCCTGGTTGTAAACCTTGGCACCGTTGATAACAACACCAGTGCTGCTACCAATATCAAAGCCATCAGTGTTGTGTCCACCCTTGGAGTCACCCTCAGCATCATCAATGGTCATCTTGTTGATGGTGAGACCGTTGACGGTGTTGATGCTGACAGCCTGGACAGGCGTGTTCTTGATGTACAGGTCGTTGATGACCGAGTCAGTCAGGCTGTGGGCGGAGAAGAACTTGGGCTTCTTCTTGCCGCCGTTTCCGCCCTTGCCGTCCCACCAGCGGGCGCCGTCGGCGTTGAGGGTGGCACCGGCACCGTCGACGGTGATCTTCTTTCCAGAGATCTTCAGAAGAGGACCGGTCCACTCCTTGTAGCCCCAGGTGGTGGTGCCCTTGAAGACGACCTATAAAACTGTTAGCTAGATACACATGGCAAGAACCTTGGGTGACTAACATGAGCGCCATCCTTGAGCTTGCTAAGGTCAAGGGTCGTGCCAGCAGGAACAGCAACGTTGTTGAGAGTGATGGTAGAGCAAGAAGACTGAGCCTTCATGGCAGCGGCAGCACCGCTGGAGCCAGAAAAGGTGCAGCTGTCAGCGCGCTTGAAGTGCTCAGGCGCATCAATGAGAGGAACGGAGGGAGCGGCAATAGCGCTGCCAGCCAGGGCAGCGAGAAGGAAGCTAATCTTGGCCATTTTGTCTTGTGTATGTGAAAAGAGTGTATGTACTTTGCAAAAAAGATCAAAAAACGAGAGTAAAGGGAATGAGGTGGTGTTCCTTGCCCGGCAAGCTAATGATTGTGTTGGTTCTTCTTCTTCTTCAAACAACGGTTCAACCACATTCTTATATACACTCTAAACACTCTACAAGTCACCCGTGCCAATACCAACACCGCTAGATCCGGAACTCAACCCCATCTGCCAAACACGATGGTTCCCGTCCCAAGCCCGCGGGACCTTGTTTCTCCTCCAATGCCAGATCCGCAAACCTTCTACAACGGCCCGAGTTAAATGAAGACGGGGGTGCAAGTTTACGAGGCGGTCATAGCCCAGTGTGCTCAGCCTCTTTCTAATACAGCCGGTGCCTGTGTTCGCTCGGCACGAGATGCCGAGAGGCCCCTGTTTAATAGGTGGACTGTTTCAGGTCCGCGCGAACCGGTTAGTCGGCACCGTTGATGGACTTTATCGTTATCGGTGGAGCGTTGATTATATAAAACAGCTGATGATTATTGGACCTGTTCCACTTAAGAAAGTCTAGACCCAAGTTGAGCTGTCAGTTTGAACTCCTGAATTCTGACTTTATTGATCCGTCCTCTGATGCCAAGGAACGGCTTGGCCGGGTGCAAAGACATAGGTTTCTCTTACCGCTCAAAAAAAGGAGATCCAAGAGAATTAAAACAGAGATACGGTATACTGAAGAATGATTTCCTGGAGCAACAAAGAATTGAAATGACTTGATTGCCCTGGAGGTACCGTACGAACTGATGTTCTGCTCATTTGAGCTACGCCTAATAAGGGCTTTTAAAGTTTACGCTTGCAACACATCAAGATAAGAACGATCAAAACCACTACCAATAAATCCGAATACTTAAATGCCGATAAAAACCAGACTATCGAACACAGGGTAGATAGGAAATAAGCTTATGATTTTGCTATGAGCTAGCAAGGGACCATCCACCATGGCGTAGAACCTTAACTTAAGAATGCAGTAGTAGAGCAGCGTCTAAGCTTGACTAGACTACGAGAGGAGGGAGCGATATTGATCTCTTGTTGCGTTGACTAAAACGTATTCATTCTCTGAATTCAGATATATATAAAAACTATTGATACTGTATCGAGACTTTGTCCAATTTTAGACCGGGAAGCCCGTCCTTGGCAAACCAGGCAAATCCCACCAGGCGCCCCCCTGCAACACTACACACACAAATGTGCTCTTTCTAAAGCTATTCCACCAATGACGTCTCTTTAATTAGATAGGAAAAGGGAACACTGCCCGCTGACATAAGTTAAGAACCACCCTGTGGTTCATGGCGGTCTAGATGCTATAAAGCCCTAATATGCCCAAGTCCTAAATCCAAAGGTTTTCCTCAATTATCAGGCACCTCAAGGGGAAACGGCTTCGGAACGACATCGCGATGCCAAAGAATCCATCGTCTGACTCAGTAGGGTACGACTACGGTGCATTGGTATCTGATAAAGATTAGGGTCTTGATCGCAAAGACAGCATCCAGCTCTTCCAGCGTCAACCTCATGGTCTCAGGCACCTACAAGAAAATCATCAAGAGAGCCAAAACATTGAGACTGCAGTAGAATCCAAAAGCGCCGGTCGGTTACAGGACGGAAAGTACGTACCGGAACGTGAGGGCAAGCAACGATGGCGAGTCGTGTGGTACCGTCGCCGTTGATGAGAAAGCAGCATTCACCACGGGCGGGGTCCATGCCGTATAGGGGGGCGTAGAAGGCAACAGCGTGGGCCGAGCATGAGCATCAATGAGCCATAATGCAAGAATTGCAAAGGCAAAGTTGACGAGTCCGAAGCCCAAGATTCCCACAGGGTCTTTTGTTCAGAGACATCTAACTGGACGAACATTGAGGACGAGTAAAAGGAGATGATGTTTACTATGGTAACAGTCAGCGGGATTCCATCAAGGGCTCCAAGTTGGGTCTTACTGCCGCACATCTAATAAGCAAGCATTTACTCTCGCTTAGTGACTCAGACGATAGCCTCTGGGCTCCGGAACTCGATGTAGCAAAGTTCAAAGACATAGATGCCAACCTCACGCATGAAGAACTAGCCGAACTTGAGGATATGGCATGTTATGAAAAAGACAACACCCAGATAAGCTGGAAGGAGCAGCACGAGAGGATTCGCAATGGCCTGCCCCCCTTAGCCCCCAACATCGAAGACCGTCACATCGCAAGGGAGAAATGGGAAAAGGTTAGGGAGGCCAAACTCCCTGAACCACGAGACTGTGAAGAGATTGACTATACACCCGAGCAAAACCTTCGTGAAAAGTTCCAAGAGAATGGGTTGCAGGTTATTGTCAAGATGGCAAGTATTGAATTAACCCCCGAAAACCCCGAGTTTCTAGCTGGAGGATGGAATGTACGTCAACAGCCTTTCATTCCACTTAAACTCACATGCTAACTCTACATGAAGCTCGAGGGCCAGATGAACGAAAAGATCTGCGCAACAGCCCTCTACTACATCGACAGCGAAAACGTCACTCCAAGTCATCTATCGTTCCGCACACAGACCAACTCGTATCTCAATGATCGAATACGCGCAAAACAAGACGAGTACAACTGTCTTGAAAGAGTCTATGGTACTTCCTTGCGCAGATACGGATTTTCAACCTGTGTGCAGAACTTTGGAGATGTCGAGACGAAGCAGGGACGGCTTCTAGTCTTTCCCAACAGTTTGTAGGTCTACTCCAAACTCTTCATCCTCATGTGCTAACATTTAGCTATAGCCCACATCGCGTGTCTTCTTTCCGTCTGAAAGACCCAACCAAGCCCGGTCATAGACGGTTCATCGCCCTTTGGCTCATCGATCCTCACCAGCGCATGATATCCACAGCCAACGTACCCCCGCAGCAACAAGACTAGTGGACTAGCAAGTTTACTTCTAGAGGGCTTGATAGAAGTGTTCCTGAGGGATTGATGAGCGTGCAAGAGGCACGAGAGCATGGACTTAAATTGATGGACCAGCGGACAAGGAAGAGTGAGGCTGAAAGCTGGGAGTAGTGGTACTATAGCTTTTGCGAGCACTGAATGGCTACTCTCCGTGACTTTTCATGCAGCATTGAGTTTCTCTGTCAATATTATTTTGAAGCCCATCTCCCCCCCTTTGTGCTTATCACTAGGAGAAGATAAATCCAATCACGCCTATCTTCTTTCTCGGCTCCCTCTGGTGCAAGCATACGGCTCTCATTGGTTCAAGCACCTCTGTGGGTCTTTTTTGTCAGCTTGAAAAGGGTGCCTAGGTAGTCTGACATCCACCATCAACCTAACCCTTCCACCATCTTTCAAGTGATATCATGAGATCCCAACTATGCCAAAGATGTCAGGAAGTCTTTTCCGACAATACACTTATTCAAGCCTATATACCCCATCATCAATCCAGGGAGGGCATCCTAACAGCAGTCGACAACGGATGCAGACTCTGTTCGCGGATCGTCAAAAGCCGCCAGTTTGCAGAACTAAGTCCCAGCCTCTCCTTCATCACGACAGCTACACTTTGGGGAAACCCTCAGTGGAAAATCTCCACCACGACTACGGGTCCAGTTAGTTTGCAGATCCGATTACACCCTTCATATGACTCTAGACACTATCAACACGTCAATCAGGCGGGTGGGGATCATATTCCGTCCCAAGATGACGAGGTTTTGGTTCCTCGGTCTGGAAGAGACTTTCAATTTGAACCAGCCGATGGACCAGGGAGTGGTCTTCTAGAGTGGATCTTCATGTTCATCTCGGAAATAGGTGAGCACATCTCAAGGGGTCTCAGTCATGTGTTCTAATCAGCATGTCGAGGTATCCCACCCCAATACATACAGTATAAGTCTCCCCAAGAGGGTAGGAGCGTCGACGATATGTGGTTTCTGGCCAGGGGCTGGCTAGATGAATGCTGCCAGGAACACCAAAAGTGTTCAGCGTCGCAAAGTCCAAACTTTTACCCTACAAGACTCGTCGAGATCTTGGACAGTGCAACAGTCCGAGTAATCGAAAGCGAAAGTACCAATTCTGTGCAGCGTTACGCCGCATTCTCGCATTGTTGGGGCAAAGCCGAGACCCTCAAGCTGCTGAAAGACAACAAACCCCGTCTTGAAGAGGGCATCGACATTTCAGAGCTACCCCAGAGTTACAAGGAAGCTATTGATGCTTGTCTACGCTTGGGCATCAAGTACATTTGGATCGATTCCCTCTGCATCATCCAAGACTCAACCGACGACTGGAGAGCTGAATCAGCGACAATGATGCACGTCTACGGCAACGCCCTTCTCACGATAGCTGCAGCCGCAGCGTCAGAAAGCTCCGTGTCTAGTTTTCTTCACAGAGATCCTCTCAACATACCACCTACTGCGATTATGGTTCCCCAGGAAGGACCAGGAGACATGCCGGACATTCCATACATCTTAGCGCTAGCACAGCCCTTTAACGAAATCAGAAACTCTCCACTACGTCGCCGTGCCTGGGTCCTTCAGGAATCCTACATTTCCAGCCGTATTCTGTTCCTCGCTGATACCCAGCTCTGGTGGGAATGCCGTGAGGCACTCTGTTGCGAATCTTGGCCAGTTGGTATTCCAAAGGAGGTTGCGGAGGAAACGACAGAATATCAAGGCAAAAAGAAAGAATACGATGTCCAGCCATTTCATTCTCTCTGGTATAACCTACTTCAAGAGTACACGCGTTGTAGACTCACCAACTTTTCCGACAAATTGATCGCCATGGCCGGTCTGGCAAGCCATCTACAACCAAGTATCGGAAACGATGAGTACGTTGCGGGATTGTGGCGATCGCAGTTACCCCACGCTCTATGCTGGGGGAATCGGTCCAAGCCTATAGAGGGATTTCGACCATCTCAGTACATCGCGCCTTCATGGTCGTGGGCTTCTCTCGAAGGGGTCAGGTTTCTTCAAACCTACAACCCGGACCATTCCGTCACGGATATGTGCCAGATCCTTAAGATCCATCTCGTAACGGCGGGCACAAACCCATATGGAGATCTCAAAGGGGGTTACATGTTCCTATGTGGCCGACTATTCCAAGTAAAGACCAAGGGGAGTTTCACGAGGAATTTCGAACCTCTCGAGTTCTCAGAGCTCAAAATAGGTCCACGCGACGAGATGTACGCTCGGTGGGATGAAGAAATTTCCGAAAAGACACTCTTCTCCCATATCGATACTTCTGGTATCGACCTCCTGAAAGATGCCTCGCTGATCTCAGCGAAGCGGATCACCAAGGTTGCGGAGAACTGGGAGGGCGATCTCTTCTATTTCCCCGTGTCAGAGTTCAGTGGTGATGCAGAGCCGAGCACATGCGGCTTAATCCTGGGCCGTGCCAAAGGAGAGCCTGCTGATCGGTTCCAGAGACTAGGGTGGTCTACGTGTATGGGTGAAGAGCCACGTTCTTTCTTCAGGAGGGGGGAGTCTCGGGAGTTTTTCATCGTTTAGGCGGTTGGCCCATGTGTTTCGGCCTCCCCATGTTGCCTGCATAGGTACATGCATGGACGATGTTGGGCAATGACCTTTTAGAGCTTTCTGACTCCAGGACCAACAACGCACTTACAAGCAGATAAACCAATCGAGAGATTACTTTGAAAGAGTCAAATATAACCTGAAATGAAGGAAGACGACATGAACATGTGGATAGATTGAGTGCTGTATCTGTGAGGAGGATGTTTCATGTCTGTAGGCTTGGGAGATGAGCTAGACTCGGCAAAAGACACACGTCACTGGCAAGTCTCCTCTCCCCTTGCCATCAGAAGTTTAGACATGTATCAAAGCAAACTACCGTTTCCCTTCGTCCTTCCCATGTGGATCTCGGTTGGCTACACCCACACATCAATGCTCACAGAAATTATACCCAACATTTTGCCACTGGTTGCGCGCCACTTTCTGGAAAGCACTCCGAGTCTCCATCAGCTTCAGCCGATGCTCCTTAGCCTCCTGCAGAGACATAGGAACCGTATCTCCAACATTCTCCCGAACCATCTCCATCAGCTCCGCCGGAAGCGGCTCCCCCCTCTTGGCAGCCGCCTCCAACCCCGGATGGCTGGGCGTCTTGTCGAGGATGAGCTCCGCAATCGCCTGTGGGACGTTTTCGGCGTTCTTGTTACCCAGGTTACCGAATGCGCTATCCATCCACCAGCTCTGTTGCTGGGGGGGTACGTTTCCGGTGTTGATGACGCGCGTGAGAGGGTCCACAAGCCACAGAGCAATGAATCGGCGGTGGCCAGGCTTTGTCTTGTCCTTGAGCTCAAATGGCGAGACTCGATGGTGGAAGACGTTGGGAAAGGCGAGTAGTCTGCCTTGCTTAGTCTCGACACTGCCATAATTCTGGAGACACGCGCCGCCGCCACCGGCTTGTAGCTTGGTGCCATACACTTGCTCCATCCAGGTATAATTGTCTTGGCCAACATAAAAGTTGTCCTCCTGATAGGACGAAGTTTGCATGCGGAACTGGAGATAGCTAGGTGTGACGTTCTCCGAGTCCAGGTAGTACAGGGCTGTGGCAATAATATGCTCGTTCATCTGACCCTCAACATGCCAGCTGCCAGCAGGAAATGTGGGCTTCTTGGGGGTGAGCTCGATAGAGGCCATCTTGACAATGATCTGCAGGTCATTGAATCGCTCACGTAAGGAATCGCCAGGCTCGACCCCGTAGTTCCACGCCTCGAATTCTGGAGCCTCCGGCTGAGCGGGCTTCCGGGCCCTCTTCCATGCAATCTCCCTGCGTGTTCCATGCCATATTTTTCCATTCTCATCCTCCTCGTCAGTGTAGTGGTCGGGATCATCTGAATCTGACTCGTCGGATGACGCAGGGTTTGACTCTGATTCCTCGACTTCAGCTTCGTCTGGCTTGGAACGCGGCGGAGGAGTCGGCATATCCCTGAGAGGAGGTGACCAGTTGTCCTCATTATCGTCACTAGAATTCTGTGTCAGCTATTTTTCTGCCTAAAGAGCCACCTTGGAACTTACTCCGGATTTTCTGGGAACGGGAAGCGAGGCTCGGTTCTTCCGGCTCCTATGCCTTCTCGCGGTCCATGACTAATATAGCGTTTGAGGCAAAGATCCCATGCCGGAAGGGCCCTTTCAATAAGCTTCTCAATGGTTCCGTATACGTCGCGGTGCTTGACTGGGTGCAGGTTGTTGATGTAGCTGGTGAACTTGACACTCCCATCTTCTCGAAGCTCGACGTTGGAGGGTAGCCACTGGTACTTGGTTGACCAGAAGTAGTTGTTGACGGTACCGCCACCAATACCGGTGTTAGTCGCTCTGTCTGTTTCCCACCAATGCCGCCACTCCTCAGGATCCAGTCCATCAGGTTCCAGTTCAGGGATAACTTCTCCCTTGCCTGTCCACTTGTCGATAGCATCCTCGACGCCGACAACCTCGTCTTCAAAGACCCGCGTTCTGCCGTAGACTAGAGGGTAGAGCGAAGGATGAACAAGATCCAACACCTTCCCCTTTGTGAGAGGGTGCCAGTCGGGGTTATCCTTTTGCTCTTCTACGAGCTTGACAAATGCAGCGCGAAGAGAGTCGTGCAGCGAGTTGTCGATGAAGCTGTCAGACTTGACAACGGTAGACGTAGCATCCAGCGTAGGAATCAGGCCCGACTTTCGGAAGAATTCAGCTTTAGCGCGCAGCTCTTTGATACACTAATCACGTTGTGAGCAATGAAGTGGATTGGGGCAATGATGAAAAGGCGCACGTATTCGAGGCATCCCCTATCGAGAATAGTGTCAAGCGGCGCCGCAAAGAAGGAATCATTGGAAGAAATTCTAGGCGACCCAGCTGGATCGTCCGAGTCTTGGATGGGTTTCCCGTCTCTGGCGATTTCGTTATACAGTGGCCGAACAGGTATTGCGAGGCCTTCCTCGATCCACTTCTCAGTGATGGTGTCGTTAAAGACCTTAATATGCCAGTCTGGCTTATCGGTCAATCGGTCCATGACGATCATCATGGCCACTTCCCGAACGAGGAGCATTTCGGATTTGGAGCCGTAGCAATTGTTGTGGATTCCCACGGGATATATCTCTTCCCTTCCTTCATTCTGGTCATGGAACCGGAGGTCAAGGCCGAGGCCTGGATATTGATACTTAGGCATCGTGGCTTGCTGTAATGGAAGGCAAAGACGGATGGAGTCGATTTCTGCTCAATTCGATGTTTCTTGGAGAGGGAGGAATCGCAGATGAAAAATTCGCAGCAGGCCTTCACATATAAGCGGTGTCGATTGGATCAAGTACGCTTCAGCAGGGGTCAGAACCAGCACACTGTAAGACGATAACGCGACGGAAGGATTCGCCAAGTCACATGACAACGCGACATGGTGAAGCAGGCAGCGTTGCCAGATTTGGTGGAAATTCCAGGCACCAGCGACGAATTGATAAATGACCCATGTTTGATGCTATCGCCAAGTTCAATTGATGGGGTGCAAGCGTTCATGATGCTGTTGCTGCCTTGAGGTGCCTGCCTCGGCAAGGAAGCGAGGTGATATGGTTGGTGCCTGGTTTCTGAGGTATCAATACACTGGAAGCTGACAACCCACAGGCCGACCCAAGTAGACGGATGTCCGTTTCATCGAGATGATTGAGGTAACAAAGTTAATTGTTACTTTTTGCTTGTGTTTGTGTTTGTGTATATTCAACACGTAACATCTCAGGTAGTGCGCAATTCTTTCAGGGTCGAGGCCTTTGATCAACGTGACAATTGCTGCTGTGGCGGTATCACGAACAAACGTGCTCGGATGGTGCCACGACCACACAGTGACGGAACACAACATTAATGATGCAACAAAAGAACCCAAGAAAAAACCGAGCGCAAAAAATGCATCGAGATCTATGATGAGAAGGATCCCTAGCGAGAAGCGGTTATCTCAATAAAAGATGCCAAGTTTCTAGAAGCAAGGATGAATGAAGTTGATCGACTTACCCTACATTTCATTCATTCTCGCAAAATGCAATGCGGAAATCAAGGGTGGAAGCATGGATCCGAGAGTCCCTGCGCCAATCAGCCGTTGACTCAAAACATCGAAGGAAAAAAAAGGGGACCTCGGTAGACCCGACGTGTTGGTGCACAGAGATCCAATCCTATCATGTCGCGTGCTCGTTTCAAGGAGCTGGGCCAACGGCTCTGGCCCACAGTGTCATCACTTGGCATGTCGCGAATCGATATCATTCCATGGGAAAAGAAGAACACGAGTCGATCGGGAACAAAAGGGCGGCAGTTGGTATTTTTTCCCTTCTCGTATTTAAAATGAAGAGATGGGCCCTTGATTCATGTAGGTGCCGTATACCGAATGAACCAGACCAGGTTTGGATGGAGATCACGAGGGCAAAAATAGAAGGAGAGGGTCAAAAGATCCGCCCGAGCACCGGACAGCACCGAGCACACGGGGCGGCGAACACTCCATGAAGAGCAGAGACCATGGAGTCCAGTCTCGCTAAGGAATGCTGACAAAGCTTATTTTTTAGGGAGGGAACAACGCTAGAATTTCGCTGCCTTGTCGGGCCAAAGGCCCTTGTGGGGCCAAAAGTCGGAAAAGGACCCGCCTTGGCATAACAATGGTGCATTCTCCCTTCATGCCCGTGAC
>JAALXN010000746.1:0-13797 GCA_012978555.1 Fusarium drepaniforme
AATAATAATATAAAAATAGTAATAAAATTAAGGTAATTAAAGTAAATCCTCTAATTATTAGAACTTTTATACCCCTACTATACCTGAATTCATGCTAAATTTTAAACCCTCGTGGGTTATGCGGCAAATAATTACCAAGAGCCAGATAGATAGCCGAGACACCGGGACCTGACAAGACGAGACTTGGTTTATCCACTCCCCAGTTTGCAGAGGGACGGAAAAAGCCTCCTCCTACCCTGAGGCCGTGCCAAGAAAGCCGACTGGGAGAGGTCGGAGCTCTCAAGCCCAGTGCGTGCTCTGCGTTTCTTACCGACATGTAATTCAAAATTTATATTGATGGAACCCGTAGAGTATGGAACGAAGAACTTATCAGAAAACTCACTGAGATATCTACGGCAATTTCTTCTGATGTGGTCCGATCATGGGTTTGATCTTACAACACCTTGTGTAGCTTACCATCTATTGGCAGACCCAATCTACATCATTGACACGAGTTTGAGTTGTCTTCTTTTATATCCTCATTCTATCTGCTGTTGGCCTGTTCCTATTTCCAAGTCTCACAAATGTCAGTATTTTTCAACATCTATCCCATACGCCTTGACGGCAACAACTCCCGCGGCTCATTTTGAATAGGACTCTCAAAACACTCCAAGGTCAGTTGTCGTTGTCGGAACTAGTGGAACCATCGCCGCCAGGGGAACATCACAGAAGTACGAGAGCGGCGTCAAGCTCATCAGTGAACCCACGAACGGTCTGTCTCTGGCCGGTCAAGATATTCGGCTAGTCGACTATTCTCT
The DNA here is from genome assembly GCA_012978555.1 of Fusarium drepaniforme. Classification (NCBI taxonomy): domain Eukaryota; kingdom Fungi; phylum Ascomycota; class Sordariomycetes; order Hypocreales; family Nectriaceae; genus Fusarium; species Fusarium drepaniforme. The sequence goes on from JAALXN010000746.1 coordinate 798, forward strand.
TGGCGACAGCATCGATAAGACCGACAGAGATCACATAGAGCTCACCGCGTACATTCAGGAGCACCGGCCGATGCCCGCGTGATGAGACTACTTTGTGGGCATGTTAGATCAGGTGAGTAAGCCAGTTCTATGCCAAACACCGTTACACAAGGTTGCATAGCCAGTAATCCTCCAGACGCCAACTTGTTCTTCTGTACCTCTCGTCTGGCATTTCATAGTTGTCGAGCCGACATGAACGAGGCGGAGAATGTGAGCCCTAAGTCTCACTAGCGAGGAGGTTCCTGCGTGCCAGTGGCAGGTTAGAGCTTAGTTTGGGAACGGGCATGCTTGAACATCTCAAGTCCACATCGGCAACATGGCCAATGTGAATGAAAAGGTTGAAACATTAGACGAAGGAGAGTTATGACGATGCCAATGACATTTTGGATGGCTAAAGGGGTCTTCCTATGACGGCTTCTGTCCAGTACCATTGCAAACTCCGCAGTCAAATATGCCTTTCTTCCCCGTGCCACTGCAGCTGGTACAATCTGACATATCGATTGTCTTTTGCCTTCGGGGGTTTTGTTTTCTTAATATCTACGTTCGTCAGCTCGGAGAACAATGCAGGCCCGTCACAAACATACGTATGGAACGTTGTAGACAGTTGCTTGATCACACAAAGTTGAGACGTGCTGTGGCCGAGTTGCGGGGTTTTTTATGAAACAGTCCCTAAAGCAGCCGAAGTAGTGAAGGTAGCACGTGATCACAGCCTCATTCCTCTTGCTTGTGGCACCTCCCCCTCTGTCGCTCGTTGTTTATTCACACATCAGCCGTCACTACAATGGATGAAACGCATCAAGCAAATGCTCAAATGAATTTGGCGACAAGTCTAGCTAGATTCTCAGCAAGTACTCTTATGCATTGTTCCCGTTTCAATGTTCCAACCTGCATTAGTCTGCAATGATGTCCAGCCGACAAATCACGTGCTTATATGCACGCCCGATCTCGCACTACCCCTTTCCGACAGTCCAGATCGGCTCCCTTATGACTTGTAAAGCTTCACAAGATATATTATAGGATATCTGATCCCAAAAGTAGCCCTAGTATTCATCCCGTTACAGCCAGCTGGCTCTGGGGTACAAAGCTCCCTCCCGCTAGGCCAAGACAAGTTGGTCAACGACCTACCCTATAGCATCCTCAAGCGGTCTTTCGAGCGCTAACAAATGTAAATGAAACCGGTATTCGAAAGAACCATGTTGGGTCGTTAGAAATCTAAGCACATATCTATATTTTCGAGACTTACCTAACGATAAGTTCACACAGTAGGAGAGATCTAGACGTCGTGGGTTGAGTACCTAGCCACAGTCTGTGAGCCACCTCTCTCAGCCACAACTGGGATAAGTCAGCAGATTGCGATGTCTTCCTATTTGCCCAACTTTCTTAGGCAGTGACGAGTTCGACGCCGTGATTTTTAGCCAGACTACTCATTGAACTCCACCATGGGCGTCCGCAGCAGTCGCATCGTGGCAGACCACGTACTGGCAGCATGCGATCGTAGTCAGGGAGACTCTATATCCCCTTCCGAGATGAACAATCCCGAGGTAAAGATCCTTTCCCACTGCCTAAGCATCAACTGACTCTTTCATAATTAGTTTAGACAGGCACTGCACTCCATGTTAGGCGGCCCGATGCCTCCAAGTGTTGAGACGGTGTTAAGCCAGTATGGTTTCAGAAGGTCCGCCTTCTTCGAAAATCTCCAACTCAACCATATCTTGCCAACGTGGATAGCGGCCCCGAACACGCTTGTGGACGAGCTCGCAAGCGAACAAGGGCCTGCAGATTTCGTCTGCAGGCTATATAATAGAATCGGAGTATTACCCACGAGCCAGGTATCAGCAGTTGATACAGTTAAGCGGAGACTTTATAGCCTCGCTTTTTCTCGAGCCAGAACCGCCTTTTCCCAGCTTTTTCATGCACAGGGGAATGTAGACCCGTTAGCTGAGTTCCTTGTTCACTCAGGCATGGGGAGCATCAAGACTGTCCGCAAGAATTGCGTTGAGTGGGCAATGAGAGGGAAGCGACTTGATCAACTTTCTGCTGACCTCGATCACCCTGGAATTTTACTGCTGGATAGTAGTCTAAGTTCGTTTGAGCAAGTAACAAGCCATGTCGTGTCCATAAAGCCCATGCACTAATAAAAGAACCAGCATCGAGCGTGGGAAAGATTTATCCGCGATCAAGGCAGCTGCTTCCAACGCCCTACCCCAGTTGGCAGAAGTAGTTGCCAGGTACGATGAGGCTTCATCGGCCCTCTTTTCCCGGCTGCAAGTAGCCTTTTCTAACTGGGAATGCCACATGCAATCTATGCACCAGCTAGCTTGCCCCAAGAGGCCTTCTGATCGAATACCTGTCGCAAAGCTGTGTAGTCTTGTCGCCAGTAATCCTCAGCTGTGCGCTCCTCATACGACTGGTACAGTGCAGACCACATCCGATCACGTTGCCAATGTCATTGCCCCCATGACGAGCTACCCAACATCTCAGAACCCCCAGCAGACAAATGAACTCGATAACGATGGATTCGTGTCGCAAACCAATCTACTACATGATAATGCGATGCAAGAACAGCGAGAGCTCCGGGAATGGGGTGGTATTCCATACATGCACGATCCGGTCAATTATCAGTAGGATTCTAAGACTACCAAGCTGAACACAAGGACGACTACTTGGTTAGATTATTCTCAGTCCCTTCTGCCGCATAATCCTTCACAACACACTCTTGTATGAAAGGGCTGGTATCCCAACTCCTGTATTCGATAACATGCACTTCTCCCCCTTTATCTTCACCTGGGCTAGAAGACTGCTGAGCGTTGCCGTCCTGCAAATGCGCAACCTCTGGAGTGGGAGCCGATGAGTCGGACGGAGATTCTTTTTGTCTTTGATCGGACATTTTGATTCTTGTACGTGTATCAGTGCTGGAGATCTTGATAGATGATATGCAGCTTACATCAACAATAGGGAGGGAGTTAAAAACTTGAGTGTCGAGGCCTGGCAATGCATGGTATTTCCCTCCAAGCGAGCAACGAAGATACCACTACTTATACGACCATAGAAGTTGCTCCAGCGAAACAGAAAGGATGCTACCAACGTCTTAGAATTGCATAAATCACACACCAGCAGCACAGCACCTACCTGGCCCTCACCATCCTCACTATTGACATTGCGGTTCTTGCTGAAGAGCGACAAGGACTTCACCCGTCTCCATATACTTGAGTTGTTTCATTTCCAAACATCGAGTCGGACTACGTGGCGATATTGACTCTCCGTCTAATGAGGAATCATTTCATAGGGCTGTCTACCTAAAAGCTTAGTGTTTCTTATCCCAACGTTAACTTGCACGGACGATAGTAGATGGGGTAGGATGGACGATAGCACATGGTAGGAAATGGGGTGATGGACGAGAGTGAATGCGGACCCGCCATAGATCGTGATTGGACTAGAATTTTCGAATGGGGTGACGCATGCTAGATACTATATCACATGATACTGCCATTGCTTCTCTACATTGGGCGCCCATGAACTTCTCGCCCAACGCGCGAAATGTGCTGCCAAATATCGCCTCAACACCTCGAAATGTCCCATACTTGATAGTTCTCGATGCCTCTCTGTCCATGATTTCTAACGCTTCACCGAAAAAGACTGCATTTCTCCATCAACCTCCAACGTGACAACTACGCTTTCAATCAAGATGGTAAGTATTTTTCTCCTCTGCTTTTAGCCTGTCTGACCATGCATCAGAGTCTGAACGTCACACCCCTCCTAAAACCCGCCGAATTTTTCACATCCAATACCGAAATCGTACCGAGAGTCATCGAAGGGCACGGCCAACTGTTATACTGGAAGGATTGTAATAGCGTCTACATCCGCCGAAATAATCGCGCTGGGAGTACCGGCCAATGGTCGAAGGTGGCCCATGCCAGCGGAGAAGCTATTGTTAATGTTGATGTGGACTTGTATTTCTATGACGGTCTTGTAAAGACCGAGGGACGATGAGCATCATGACGTTAAGTACAGAGAGTCTCGAATGGAAGAGGCTTGTTTCAAGCCGAGATTAAGGGTCAAGGTTGCGCACTCGTCTGCTTGACCTGCAATGCTCATGGACACACAGCCTGTAACGGCGAGCTTGCCCTTTTTTAGTTCCTGTTTTTGATATTCGCTGGAGGCGAGTGCGGAGGCTGGTTCTTCGCCAAACATCGGCACGAGTGCATTCTCCTGACAATCAAGAAGGGTAAATGCTGGGTTGGGAAACACCCGAGTGCCATTCGGGTATATCAGGTACCTGAATGCACCTTGCGTCTCCACATCGACCCCGAATAGTATCCGGGCGAAGCGGTCAATCTTGTTTGGAATGATTGCCATCTGCATAACATAGTCAGCATTCACTGGCACCGCCGGGAAGTTCATCGCAATGGCAAGAGTTTCCTCCGAGATTGGATCGCCATTCTCCGAGACCGCGATGTTAAGAATGGAGCTAGTGATGCGATGTGGGAAATATTGGGCCGCCTTCATGGGCGATGCGTAGTTATACTGATGACGGTGTGGGTAGCCAGCGCGCAGCATTGACCCAGCAGGTATTCCCACTTGCGTCTCATCTTCGCTCTCGAATGAAGGGCTCGGCGATGGTGAAACCGGCTGAGTCTGCTGCCGATCTTGTAGTAGGCGGCCGGATGAGAAACACCTTCACTGACAGCTGGCAAGGACAAGTTACCTGGAAATCTCGCTTGCAGCTTGTGCATCGCCTCCGTGATGGTCAGAGAAGGCTCAGTTCTGGCTAATTCTAAGGCAACCCATCTCTTATCCTCTTCTGGAAACCTGTCCAAAGTGTCTAACTTAGTTCTCCTGGGAGATCTCGATTCGCGGGCTGAGTGTGTGGATAAGAAATGAGCTAACCATGCTTTATGGCTGATTCTCCAGCTGAGCCTGGCAGCAAGGAAAAGAGAAAAGCAGGGCGAGGAACAAGAGAGTGGAGGTGCGAGTCAGACGGATCCCTCACACATTCAACAAAGATGAGATTACATTTGAGGATCAAGGCAAGTCACGGACTACGAAATACGATGAGTGGGTGGCCAAGAAGCGTGATGGGCGGACTGTTTATGAGTATCGCCGTAAGGGAGTCGTTTACTGGTGCGAAGAAATATTTATGCCTTAGGCATTTATATCGCGCGGGGCAACATCTTTGTCTGTTTTTCTTGCGTCCCGTCTCCATTCTTTTATCTGTAGTATTGCCGAGAATGAAACAGTTCTGCGTGACCCATCGATGCGGCCTGTGTTGCCTCAGGTTCGACAATGGTGACGATTTCACTACTAGTACGCGGCGCGATACCTTCCCAGAAATACTTCTCCAGAGTCACTAACACGTATATATCAAGTCAGGCCAGGCCTACAATACTCAAAAACGTTTCAATACGAAAGTAAGAAGACGTTTTTAGATGGTATAGCCTATGTCGGATATGTCGCGTGCGTCGGTGGCACATGCTATCATCTAAGCGGTCTCGTTGTTGGATGCCACACTCTTTGCCTGCATCTCCTGGCCCCCGCGCCTCTCGAACGGAGCCTCAGGATCAATCAGTTCCAGTTTGAGCCCCGTGCTGCCCAAGAACTGGCCCGGAATCGCTGGCTCAAGGATACACTGGCACCACGACTTATACTACTGAGGCTGTTGCCACCTGAATTGCGGCAATGTATAACTAGCTACCTGCTCAAAGAATATGCCGTTTCCGTCACGAGATCTTTGAGTCTTGGCTCAAGCCAAAACAGACCAACAGTGGACTTCTTGACACCGCTGGCTGAGCGTCTTGTCAGTTTCCAAGGTCAGACCTATGTCGGCTCTCTTGTAAACAAACCCCAGCAGAGCAGCTCCAAGACACCACCAAGCATCATCTACGTATCCCACAATCACCATGGTATCCTACAAGTGATAGCAACCGACTGTGGGGTCGTCCCTAATGTCAAGCATGTCCGCGGGGTTTGGTGGAAGATGCTAAGAATACCAAATCCAAGTTGTCGCTTGGAACTACATGGTGATGTACGTCTTGTTCTACTACTAGCCATCGAAGACTATTACTGACTTTTATCTTGTTAGGCCGTCAAATTGCGTGACTTGACCTGCTACGACGGGAATGGGACACGATCTAGTACCCGTGACAAGCGCTCATGGGCTACGCCCCAGTCTCCTGACAAGCAACTCTGGTCCTACGAGTTCTGTAAGATGGCCACGCAGCATCCACGCCAAATCGATCTCTTCCAGTACAATCTCCAAGAAACCACTGGCTACTCAGTCTGTTGCGGACCCGAGCCTCTCGATTTTCACACCCACAAGCCAGGGGATGACGACCTGACATTCTATGATGGGACCTCGACCTACTCGGTCTGGATCCACATACCTTTCCAGAAGGATGAGTTCATCTCAAGTATTTGGATACGCAGGCGTCAGCGGCTCGACCTAGAGCTTGCGCTCGCCTTCGAGACAACAAAGAAGCGCACCATACTGCTGGGATCCTGGGCGATGCCATCTCTAACTGATGATACATGGGCCCTCTTGGCTACGCCAGAAAAAGCGCCTGGCCAGTTCTTTTTCGATAGATGTCCCTATAGCATCCGCGTCCTTCTTTTTCAGTCTCCCCCACCCCCTCGACAATCATGCCGTCCGCACTTTCTGGCCCCATCATCCACTCCCCCAGTGACAAGAAATCTCGAAGGTTTCTTTTGGTCTTCGGCACGCGCTACAGGGATTGCAGAGATAGTTCCATGCTACAGTAAAAATGATGGCCAATCCCAAGTCCTTGGCCTCCTGATTTCCTACCTCGATGGGATGAAGGCATGCGTCGGGCAGGTCCGACTAGACCACCTTGGTCCACCTTTTACACCAGACCCTTCGCAGAAACTATACCTTGGCTTCAATTACACCAAGATGAGGTGTCCCTATGTAACGGAAATTAGATTGTCCACCGTACCATTGAATAGTACCCTTGTCTCGTGGTTTAAGGTGGAGTGGAGTGGTACGATAGAATGGTGGTTTTCCTTTCGACAGTGTCAGGTTTGGCAAAACGGCCGCGTGAGTCTAGCTACTAAGACGGTATAGCGCTAAATTTGTTACTTTTATATTACTAAAGACAATAAAGAGAACGTAGGACTAGAGTGTGCCCTTTCGTAGCGCAGTGATAGCTGGCTAATAAACGGAGGGGTAATTATAAGGGGCACGAGGTTATGACTGCAAAAGAATCTTAGGAGCCTTCTTCCCTAGATACTGTTACGGAGATATTATGGAATCTTAAGGGCAACACAACCAGATCCCGCCTTCCACGATATTTTCCTTTTGTAATCTCCTGGCTAGAACCAATGACATTTAAGAAACTCGTAGTCTCCATCCTTTGTTTGTTCCGCTTGAATCTAAACAACATTATTAGAAATGTCATCTAAATATTGTTGCCTACTGGACTGGCTTGCCTCAGGCATCGTTGGGAAGACCTAGACGTTGCTTCTGCAGCCTTTGCTTAGGTATGGGTCTTAATCTTAATTAGGCTTGCACGCCGCAAAGTTCGATCCAACAAAAATGGTTGCCCATGTGATGTCGAGCCGAGGAATAGAAGATTATTAAAACCAGTGAGCGTTGTCATAAAACCTCGTGAAATAATGGTTAAAATCAGCGCATATAGTACGTAAGCATCGCACACCAATAGGGTTCGCGTCCATCCCTCTGCACCAAGGCCCGATGCTGCCCAAGCCCATTCGAGGGTTGACATCATCAGCCCATAGTAGAGATTGTGAACCGCCGGGCTCATAACCGCTAATCACGGCCAAGATGGACATGACTCGAGTCACTGAGGCGCCAGAGCTTGCGTACCTAGCCACTCAGGTCAGTGGAGACACAATGCGCCCTCTAGACGGCGGCTATGATAATCCGAGAGCGTTCGAGAATACAGAAACCACCATGGAGCTTGGAGAAGCCTTCAAAGCAAACTATGTACGTCGATAAACGGTCCATGGCATCCTCAAACCCCTGATCAGTTTCTCAAGGCCGGACCTATAGCCCGCAGTCTTGGCGCTCACCACAAAACGCAAGTGGAACTTCGCCAAGTCAATCCGACGAGGCTTTCCCCGGGCATCGGCATGATTACGAAGGGGAACGAGTTCATTGTGGTTATTCCACTCATTGACTCGAGTCAGGACGTTTGGCACAGGTCTAAAACCTTGAATTGGTACAAGTTAAGATGGGACGTCGGAACGTTTATTAGCATCCCCGGCGGAAATGCATTCGAAGTTAGGAACAGTAGTATCATGATGCAGACGTTCTATTTTAGCTGGTAGCGTATACGTCCGCATCTTGGTACGGAACATCGCATGTATTACAACCTTGATGTCTTTCGCACGAAGCTGATTAACAGTTCTGAACCATACCCATTCTCTCCACTGCTGCCAATGACGTCTGTAGGTTGAGCTAGTAACCGGACCATGCAGCTGATGGTTGGGGAGTAACAACAGTTTTCACCTTCGCTGTGTACTAAGATCCGGCGCTTGCACTGGCATCGGGTGGTCAATTAAATTCCGTGTCTGTTGACATGTGCAATGAAAGTGAAGAAGATCGAAGATGTCGACAGGACTTTTACCAAACGAACCAAGCAAGGGTACTGGAAAAAATGCATTTATTCCATCACAACTATCACAATTATGACCTTAGCCGTTGGGGCCGATGGGGAGTGTTGAGAGCTGTTGCTGATGACAAGGGCCGGCTGATGTTCGCTCAAGTTCAGGCGAGCAAAAGAGACAAAGCCGTCTCTAAGGTCACTGGAGATGACCACTCTCTGCCTGAATCAAAAGTTCCTGGACCTACTGTGCGAGGTTTCCCACGAGTGCCATGGCTCCGTCAATCATCCCCGTCACCAAGCCCAACCTGACGCAATTTCTCGCACCCAGAACTTGAAGGTGAACTCGGGTCGTGACTCAGTTGGAGCAGGGTCGATGGTAACAAGATTGAGATTCAAGTTCCGAGCTATTTCGGCATGAGCAAAGTTCTCATAGAAAATACCCCACATCTGCGTCAAGACTTTGATGCACAAGATTGCCCGGCTCAGGAGATTTGGGTGTAGGGACACGCCGAAGAGGTCTCGGAGAAGGGGGGCCTCGGTGGGATCAAGGAGCAGGTGGGTAAGAGGGCAATACTGGTCGACAATGTCTTTGCAGACGCCGAGAATTGGTGTGTTATTATAGGCTGCAATGATATCAAAAGCCATCAGCTATAATAACAAAATAACATAGCTATCACGGTATTAAAACCTAATACCGTATAACACCGTAAGCTAATTATTTTGACTTCTACGGTAATAGCCACAAAGAATTAACAGAAAAGTGCGTTTTCTATAAAAGATAACACCTTTCCTTCTGGGGTCATAATTCTTCCTCCATTCTGAAGGGTATAAAAGGCAGGAGACAGATGTCGCACCTTCTAATCCCCCAACTGGGTGTGATCCTAACTTGCACGTACTTGTCCTGTTCCTCCCTCAGTCATTTACTCTCTGTCCATATTCAATCTCGAGTACCATCATTCTAATCTCCGCCCATCGCCTATCCTCATCCAATTATCACGATTCGATATCACATCCACCGACATCCTCGTTGCTTGCCGCCATGTCTAGCTCCGACCGCTAACACCACGATGATCCCGAAACCACCCTTGGGGAGACGTCCCCAACCGACAGAACTTGGTCGATTCCAGTCCGAAAGAGCCTCCCCCTTGCCGCGATCCCCAAAAGAATAAGCAGCAAGCGGACGGTGTCTCAGACGTGGGACGACAAGTTCTCCAACTTGAGCACGGCCGAATTGGATAAGAAACTTAAGAGTGGGAGAGCATTATGAAAAGGCACAAGACGAGGATCCAGAGTCGCATCGCCTCAGGTCGCGAGAGACGGCGTTCGAGATTCGCGTTCTGAAATGCGGTAGTCGGCGGCGTCCCATTTGGCCTCCCAACAATCAACATTCCGAAGCCGAGTTCTGTTGACAAGAGACTCATCTGAAGGGCACCGAGTGTTACTGTCGTCACAGCTCGAAATGCTTTCCATGACGCTGCTTGGAATCGATGCTGGGCTGGATGGTCGTTGTAAGTCGTTACCTATTACACGTTAGCTATTACCTTTACGCGACAGGGATTTCGCTTACGTTGTAGGCTATCGACCCATTGTTGAATCCCCTCCTCTATCCGATTCCCCGTCCCAAACTCATCATCGACTAGCTGCTCCTGGTGGGCTTTCTTGGCTTTTTCGATCTCTTCCAGCTCGTCCAGCTCCGCGAATGTGAAGATGCAATTCGATGGGGATTTACGTCTTGCTTGTTCATTTTTCGCTTTGAAATCTTGCAGTCTCCTGTCCCAATAGGCCGGGTCTTCCAAGTCAGGTGGCTCACGGCCTTGGTAGCGGGCATCGTAACCGTTGTCGCCTCGATAACAGATTGACTCGGCAGCCATGTCGAAGTAGAGCTCATCACGTAATAGAAACAATAAGCCGTTACGCCCATGATCCCATATCAGTCGCTGAATCTCGTTGAAGACACGTGCCTGCCCGTCACTCCATCTTGAGTCCCACCGCCGGATGTCATCGCGTTTGTCGTTGAAATATTTTAGTCTATCCATCCAATACGCGGGGTCTACCAGTTTGTGATGGCGATCCCGACACTGGACGTTGTTCCAACCTACGATGTAGAACTCGTCGTCTTGTAAAACTCGACGGCCCTCGGGATTGAGTTCAAGGGCCCACATGGCATTGAAAACCAGTTCTTTTGCCTCTTCCAGCGTAACGGGGGCTTGAGTCGGCCTTGTTTCGTCCCATCGGCTTTTCGAGGCGTAACGTTGTCCAAGGTATTGCACTACATCTATCCAGTAAGTAGGGTCGTGAAGGTCGGGTTCGGGGTCTCCGCCTCGGTGGCGAACGTCGTTCTCGCCGGCAATGTAGAGATTACTGTTTTTGAGTGCCCACGTGTTCGCGTCTCCAATACTCTCAAGCGCCCTGATGATGTTGTAGACCCATTCCTTTGCTTGATCCGGCTGAACGAGCGGTGGCGGGGGTGGTGTCTGTCGCTTGATATCCGCGTATTTAGCCCTCAAGTCATGTAGTTTGGCCTTCCAGTACATGGGGTCTTCGAGGTCGGGTTTGCGTCCTTGTTTTCCTCGATAGCAGACCAGATTCTGGCCAGCAATGAAAAGCTCCCTCTCTTCCATTACAGCTTGGCGACCTTTATGACCAAGTCTTTCCAGGGCCCTCATTGTGTCATAGACCCAATCTTTTGCGTTCCTCAGCTCATTATAAAATCGATGTATGTCTTCGAAGTATTTCCTTTTCGCCTCCCAGTACGCAGGGTTCTTCAGATCAGGCGTATTGCTTTCATTATTGCGCGCATGGCGTACGTGCCCGGTACGAGTGATTCGAAGTTCATCGGTTTTCAGGATCTCGCGGACGCGACGGCGGTGGTGCTCCTCGTGACGGCGATTACGTACGAGATCCCAAAGACCTTTTATGGCATCAGCGACAGGCCGTTTGGCATTCTTGAGTCGTTCGGATGGGGTCGGGGATGGGGTCGGCGCTCGCGATGATAGCGATGGGGTCAGGGAGGGCGATAACAGATGTCTTTGTAGCTTTGAGAGGTTCTCTTCCGTAAGGAGTTCCGGTAGAGGGCGAGTCGGGGAGGACGTATTCATCTTGGCGCATGCTGGTGGATGATAGACGATTGTTGACCACGGTGGGTTAGAAATGTACGTGTTGAGGTCTGGCGGGGGTTTCTGCAGACGCCCAGGCTGGCACTTTACAGTAGCCAATGAATCGATCGCTGTTCAAAAACGAGGGCGTCAGGATGGGAGGATCTGACTGGCCCACACGTTGGTTTGTTGGCCGTTAACATCTGCCGGCAAGTTCTCGCAGCCAATACATTAAAGGTGCCATGCTCCATGCCGTAGGTACTAAAACATGCGGAGTCTACAAGTAAAGTCCCAACCCCGATTCTGAGGCATTAATTGCGCATATCCTTGCTGTCTAAACCGAATGTACCTCCACCTCTACCATAGCGTACAGCATCGCGGCAAAGACTTTGAGTTTGTTCGGAACGCAGCATGCCCCGCTTCTTAAGGCATTTATCTTCAGTCTCTTGATGAAATTCGTGGACCAACTAATCATGACACGGCCATGAGAATGAGTAGAGGCGCAACCAGCGAGTAGACATTGATATATCTCGCGCGGCTTAGCCCGGTCACTTCAATAAAGCAGCCAAACTACCTAGAGTGGGAGACTTGAAGTGTCTAGATATCCATGTTAGTCTTCTTTGTCGCGTCGAGCGGAACAGTGGGATTGAGCCAGGCATCTCGGCGAATATCATCTTGATGATTCGTCCAATTATTGGCAAGGCGGGGACGAAAATTTCTGGATATGGCTTTGGGATCACCGGGATTGGGGAATCCAAGGGGCGAAAGTCGGCAACTTGCCGCTCAGACCCAAATCTTGGAGTTGGTATTGGCGACTATGTGAAGAACACCCTGAATTTAGAGAGCGATAATGATTATGGTTAGCCATTTGAACCATGATATGTTAGTGATAGTTAAGTGGAAAGTGTACCGATTTGAATAGGCGGAATCTCTGGTTTATCTCGTATATTTTTGTCATGGTGCTTGTCTCGGAGTATTTGGCTCACAAGATTGAGGTCGTCTGTTACGGAAAGCGGCCGGAACGGAAGAGCAGCCTCTCTAGAGAAAGAGGGTAATTGCAGGATCTGTATCGATGCGGATTGGTTTGACAGAATGGACTTAGTAAAGATGGCTGAGCTCGGGGCCAGATTCCTTGATGGACATGATCAGGTACTAGGCATGCATATTAGAGACTGAAATCTTAACAAAACTTCCAATTCTAGTCTGCGAGGTCTTATAATCGCTGATATACGTTATTATTAATAGCCAAGACGAGTCATCCAGTGATCTTATCTATCGGTTATC
>JAALXN010000747.1:0-10986 GCA_012978555.1 Fusarium drepaniforme
GTCTTACACCCTCCTCCCCTGTCGGTCTTGTGCCCCTGCCCCCCTTCCCGAACCAGGCCAGGGTCGCCACACCAGCTCACGTTCCTCCGCCACGCCACAACCCAGTTCTCCTTGATTTAAGAAATATTCATCGCTGTGCGCTTCCAGTCTTGTTCTTCTGTTCTCTTCTCTTTCCAACCCATACAAGGTGCGCCTCTTCGTTAACACCTATCCCCGAAACTTTGATCGAATCACCCTCATGGACTTTATGCCTCGCTACGCTTATAAAGTCGTCCAAGCCCCCGTCTATTGTTCCCATCTCAGTCGACCCAGACCGAAAACCATACCCAAGTGACAGAGTTTGTCAGACTCTCTCACGACGAGGATCACTTGCCGCAAAGCTTTCGACTTGCTTCATCGGCCCTAAAACTTGCTTATACTCTGGCTACGCCTTTTGCAAGTTTTCCTCGTCGGCTTATACAACACACAACTCTCAACCACTACTTAACAGACTCGTCCACGGACCATCTCAGCTTATCCACTCCCCGACCATTAATTGATCGATTTGCCAAGCAACTACCGACAAGATGATGAACCACGCCCGAGTCAAGGCCCTCAAGGGCGACGGCAAGACCGTCTCCAAAAAAGCCATCAAGTCTGGTCGCGCTTCTGCTAGCCAGACCCCTCGAAGCTCCCCCTTCGCCTCTCTTCTGACGTCACCTGCGCATTCCACAGCCCCAAGCAGGGCCGCCTCCGACCAGAGTGAGGACGACTACGACTTCGACGACACTGTTAGCACGCATTCCGGAAGCTCTCTAGTCGAAACCAACGAGGATGGTACCAGTACCTTTGATGCCAAGCAGCTCATCGAGGAACTCCAGGATCGCAAGCACAACAACAGCGACACCCGAATTCAGCTATTGGAATTGTACATCAAGGTTCTTCGAACTCGCTACGGCCCATCCACGCACGAGTGGCTTGACGAGTCGGCCAATGCCCTCGCCGAGCTCTTCCTTCGAGGCGCAAACCGTGGTCTGGAAGCCAGGGAGCGCCTACTCAACTTGCAGTCCTACATCCTGACCCTGAGCACTACCGAAGACGCCGACGTTTACGAGCATGCCGAAGCGACCCTCAAGCAGATTGTAGCCGACGACGATGACGAGGAATGCAAGGCATATGGCATCTACGCTCTGTGCTTCACAGCGCTCTACGGTGGTGGTGGCGAGAATGATGCCCTGGATCTCCTTGACTACCTGAACACCATCATCGAGTCTGATGGCGAACACATTGATGCCTATGACAACGGCTTCATTGTCGCAGCAGCCCTGCAAGGGTGGGCCTTTGTGGCCAGTCATGTCGATGACTTTTCCTACGCCGCTCTGATGGCCCTGGACGGATTCTATGACCAGCTGGACAGTGTCGACGTCGGCGTCCAATCTAACGCTGCAGCATGCATCGCTCTTATCTTTGAAGCGGCGCGAAACCACGAAGAGGAGACTGGAGAGACCTGGGAGCTGCCTGTCAACCCCGAGAAGCTTACTGGACGCATGACGGAGCTCGCCAAGCAGAGCTCCAAGTCTGTTTCCAAGAAGGATCGTCGTGACCTCCGCGATAGCCTCATTAGTGCCATCACCTCTCTTGAGAAGGGAGTCGGTCCCGGATACTCATCCGCTGGATATGCGCCCCAGAAGAGTGACAAGCGACCTACCAACAAGACCAACGAGGATGGTGTTGTTGAGTTTGGGTACCGTCACAAGCTCCGCCTCGGCAACTACGTTGCCGTGATCGACTCGTGGTCACTCTCCTCTCGAATCAACATGATGAAGCTCATCTTTGGTGGGCATCTACAGAAGCACATCTTTGAGAACCCTGTCGTTTCAGAGTGTCTCAGCGACGCAGACTTTAGTGATCAAGGTCCCGTGGCTAAGAAACCCGCGAAGAAGTAAATTCAGAATGGATGGAGTATTATTGGGTTGTTTTTTTCTCATTGGCGTTTTCGTTGCTGGGCATTTGAGCGAGAATCAGTCTCGCTGTTGGCATTTGACTACGAGTCATCCCCGTTGTCATGGTTCTGTCAGTTTCCCAAACCTGTGTGTCCTAGAGACCATAGAGACTTGGAATAGGGAATATATGTTTTATAGGAATTACTTAGTTCAAACAGTTTTCCTTACACATCTGCTGTCGCTTGTGTTCCCATCTGATATGCTCAGCATGCCTTCTCAACCCATTATCCAAGGATGATTCCTGATGTTCACCAAAGGTGGCAACTCCGCCCTCAACTATCTGTTGTGTCTTCATGATAGCATGATATACAATCCTTGGCGCACCGAGTCCCCACTCTAGCTCGTGAACCCAACAGGCATCTTTCCATGTGGTTGAGGCGAGAACCCCAAGCCTGATAATTAGTATGACGCTTCTGTTTCCATGGCTCCTCATCTTCGGCGACCTCTGCTGCAACTAATGACCCGTTGCATCCTGTATTGAGCATAGGACAGAATGGCTCGCTTTTAGGGTCAACACCAGGACCACCGTGTCATCAGTTGAATATATTCAATCATGATGTATTAGTACTAGATGTCTTTCTGTCTATGTAAAGAATCCAACCGAAACTCCATACCCTTTCTGATTATAGTGACCCAGATAATAATGTGCGTAATGAAAAACCGTCCAAGGACGTTGGGCAGAGGAGTGCCCTCTTAAGCATCGAGGGGATCCGCCAAGAAATCGTAACCATCCTCGGGAGGAAGAAGATATGCCGAGAGGACAAGTCCTGCGGCACCGAGGAGGCAGATGATGGCGCTGACGGTACTCAGATAAAAGGAGGCGTCCAGATTCCATCCGGGGATGGTGAATTGGTCGTCATTATCGTACAGGTAGGCCTGGCCTAGTTAGCATATCGTCCATGTTTTTGGACCCAGTAGACTTACAACGATGGAGATGGTGATGAATTCAACAACAGCAACCAAAGTCATCATGCTTCCAACAAAAGGCCATCCCGTCTCCCGCTTGTACTTGCCACCGCTCATGATGACGATAAAGGTCACCAAACCTCCTAAACAGAGAATTGTAGCGAACGAGGCCATGAATCCAACCGTCCTCCATAGGGAGCAAAAGTAGCGCTCCCCTTGACACAACTCCTTGGGCGGAAAGTCAATGCATTGCGGGTCGGTTAGAGTCGAACAACTCTTGTGTAAGCCGATGTGCTTCTCGACAGTCTCGCCGCTAGCGGTCGTGACGGAGTAGCTGACCCAGTTTGGCAGCCAGATCGAAGTCACAATCATGACAGTCGCTATCGCGCGTTAGCCATGCTGTTTTGGTGGTGATGTTTCACAGAGTGGAGTGTCTCGAACGACGTCATCGCGGATGTCGTGTGGCGGGGGGACTATGGGGCAAAACGTACCGGCCGCAAAGGCCACCAGGGCCGATGTGTAAATGGAGACTCGGGTCATGGCAATTATCTATCGAGACAGCTGTCGTCAAGAGTGAAGTAAAGAGAGGCAAAATTGCTGTGTGGGAAGATGGAAGAGGAAATGTTGGTGCCTGTTGGCCTGTGATGGTCGGCTTGAAACAGGGAATGAGCGCGTGGCTGGTGGAGAGGTAAAGTGGCATCTGTAGGGATCCGGCGGGGTTTGTTGTGGCTTAGATCCTGGATCATTAAATGAACAAGCGCGCCAGGCACGACAATGGGATCTGAGATGAATTGGAGCTTGGATTAATTGAATAGGTAAGTGAAGTGAATGAAGATACGATTTAGTTTGTGTATTTCTTGAACGCTTGGCCATTTCGTGCTGTATTGTCGCTTGGTTGCGGGAGAGATCAAGGCAAGTTTACAGCCTAACAGATAGCGGTGATTTCTAGTGGCCTAATTGTCTTATCAGATAGTGCTATATCACTTAAACAATATCACTTAAACAATATCACCTTGCAGTCTGACGGTAATAATGCATCAAAGGAACAATAAAAGCGGTGTGTAATCAAGAAAAGGAAGAAACAAAAGAAAATACATCTAAAGATACATCCATAAATTCATCCTCAACTCTCACTGGCAAGATCTTCGTGTCTCGTGAGCATTTGTTGAGCACTAGGCAGAAGATTCTCTCCATGACGGCCTCAGGACCCCTGAACGATTTCCATAACTCCCCCAAAGCCTCATTTATGAAACGAAAATTACCATTTTTACTCCTGGGCCAGCTGTCAGTTGCCTAGCTGAGAAATGGCGTCGAACCGGATCCATCTCCCCCCATCCCGGGCAACAGATGGCCCAGTTCCTGCAAGATGTGTCTCCCTCAGCCTGGGGGGAGACTCGTCAGCTGGTACTCTTATCAAGATGCAATGTGTGAATCCTTCCATGGGATCTTACCTTAAGCTACGTGGAGTGCGTTCTCCCGTAAGGAGTCCCCTGTCTGTACGACAACGAAGCTGTCAGCAACGGAACAAATATGCTCCCCAGCTGAAGTCTCTCGAGCAACCTCACCTCGTGTCAACCTTGGTCTAGGTACGGCTGAGCTTCCTCGAGGGGGGGGGTGTTGGACAAAAAACGCGCCACAATAAGCGGACTTGGATCGGTTGCTTGCCTGGGGAAGCTGTACAGTAACCATCGCGGGTCTAAGAATCTGCCGCGCTGCGTTTAGCCAACCCCGAATAGATCACTCCCACATCCGCAGACCAGGGCTGTTTCAGACGTCATTGCCATGTTGTCATTTATGGGTGTCCTCCTGTCGCTCTCTCGCAAGATGACCTAAAAACGTACATGGCTTTGCACACCAAGCTGCTTCAGTCGGTGGCTGGCACTACCGAGCCCAGGATGTGAGGACTGGCATCGGAGAGGGCTGAGAGGTCACGTTCCTTAGTCCTGAGGAGTATTTTTTTTTCCTCTGTCCCCTTTTCAGCTGTTGACCCCTGGTTTATGAGATTCTGACGTCGACGTCAGAACGAGACCAGAGAAGGGTTCGCTCCCTTTGCTCATCTTCTCATATCATGACTGTAAGGTTCTCAAAGTGAGACATCTACACACAGTGCAATAGAAGAAAACAGGAATTTTGCAAGAGCATAAAGCCGCTTAGGCAACATTGACCTCAAGGCGCAGCCCCATCGAGTAGCCGTTGCAGAGCGACATGACAACTGCACTGCACTGCGCTGCGCATCAAAGAAGCGGCATGCTGCGTCCTAGAAAAGAGTGAGTTATCAATTCGAGAAGGGCCATAAATAAATAAAAAAGGAAATGTGCCTTTTTTTACTGCATGCGAGAAGGAAAAGGCGTCTTCAAAACATGCCCATTATAGCTTACGGGCTTTTGTGGTTGCACCATTTTTTTTGACCCTCCTGCAGGACCTCACGGGTCAAAAAGAGAGGATTCTGCCTTGGCTGTCGTCGAAACATGCCTTGGCCCGGTGACCCAAAGGGAGGAGACGATGCAATTGGATTGGATCCCCCATCGTCCTGCGAGGAGACGGAGTTTTCCATCTCGTGCTCTGGGATGCGCTGCTGCACTGCCACCCCTCAGAGTCTCCCAAGATCTTGGGAAATGTGTGTGTGTGTGTGTGTGTGTGTGTCTGCCCAGGGAACTCTCAACCACTTTCTCTCCCTATTCTTTCAGAGCTGCACTGGCCTGACTCTCTCACAGGATTTTCGGCATCTTCCGCTTTTCTTCTTGTCTGTCTGCCCCGAGAGTCTGGAACCAAGGGGCCTCCGGCATGACGACGTTCCGGGTGGGGGATGCAGTGAGACATACACTCCATGCCATGGTCGGCAGTCGACGATATTTCGTCTTTTACGAGAAACAAGTGGTTTTTGCTCAGTTTAGCTGCCGAGTTTAAAATTCCCGTCTTAGTCATACTGGACAACTTAGTTACCAAGATATCGGCTTGTTCAATGCAAGCAATCTCCCTATCATCATCAATGTCGATGGCATCTCCCGCGGAACTCGCGAAACTCCATCCATGCTAGACATGCTTGAACCCGTCAAAATATCTGCCGCTATTCTCGCACAAAAAACCTTGGTTTCAGCTGAGGATTCTGTGGCATATGACGATTGCATCTCGATGCTGTCATTGGTCGCAGAGAGGTAGCCACGAAAAAGCCATGTAAGACTCAGCCCAACTCAACTAAGGAAACCAGAGCCAATGGCTCGGCGCCACACAAACGGCGCCCGTTTGATCCCCATTTCGGCGACCACATTCCCCTAACCACCAGCCAGAGCTCTCGTCTATCGTGGTGGTGGATAGAGGGGCCAAGCAAGCACTCTTCGCCGGTGAGCCACATTGTCGGCTCCTGCATGGACGGGACCACGACGAAACGAGTCTAGGCAATGCGCCTCGACGCAACTTTCCGTACAGTGCTTGTCCCTGGCCTGGTACTGACGCCCTGCCGGATCTTCTGCCTGTTGCTGTGGGATTCTGGCTTGCCTTTCTCTCCCGTCTGTCTATCTTGTATTAGGCAGCATGGCCGATACTCCAAGACTTGGTTGAGGGTTGCGGGTTGTAAGCTCCATGCAACGCAAGACGGCCTCGCAGAATCTTGTCGACAACGACCCTGGGCCAACCATTGAGGAAACATCAGGTTGGTGGCTGATTTTGTCTCGCTGCTAGGAGCATCCCTTGTCAAATCTCGATGAGAGAGAGAGCCCCCCGGTATGGGGGAGGGACCACTAATCTCGTCTTTGATGAAAAGCAACTGCGGCTTGTGGATCAAACAATATCAACCTTTAACAGGAGAAATACAGGGAACAATACCCAAAACTTGCGCCTCCTTAGAAGTGACCGGGGTGTCCGATATACACTCCAACTTTGAAGCTGTCTCGGAGGACAAACAACACGGAAGCATAGCCATGAGCGGTGTGTGTGTGCGTTGCAATGGGCTCCTCCACCAAGACTGCCTCGCCAAGGAGGACAGGACCCTCACTCACGATGCCCTCGAAATAAGCATCTCACGCGTGGAGGCACTGCCTCTCGGCACATGTGTCATTCACAGCCGTGCAGGTTGCGGCACCCAATGGCTTGGCCTGGCCTCGTCCCCCCCATGTTACCGTCCGGGTGGTGCGCCTTCAACCCGGAACACTGCCACGCTCCCAGGCTATCAGCCCTAAATGATGCAGGCGTTTGACGGCTCTTGACGTGCGGGCTTGAGAGGCTTTCCCGCCGGTTCTAAGATTACCTTCCAATGAGGTTGCCCGTACGCCCTTTTCTTTTCTTTTCGAGGCCGTCTTTTACCCTTTCTCTCTTCTTCGCGAACCCTACCGTACAGTGTGGGGGGATATGCTACTTTTGTTTCAAAGGCCAAGGCAACCAGCTCGAGCCTAGAGGGTCGTCTGGCTTGATGTTTATTTTGAGACACGGTTCTGCTTCATCCATTTATTCGCTTGGCGCCCTGTGGACTTTGAGCATCTTCTTCTCTTGTGGCTCCCCATCAACCACAAACACCTATGTACATCGAAACTCAACAACAGCATCCATGGCCTCTAAGCACCCATTGAGACGGTCGTGTGCCTTTTGCCGGGCGAGGAAGATTAAGTGTTCTAACGAAACCATCTGCGAGGCCTGTCGCAAGCAGAACACTGATTGCATCTACGACTTTGAGTCACCACGATCCAAGGGTCGGAACTCGAGCATCGACAGCACAAAGTCCAACTTGCTGCATGTTCGAAGCGATCATGGGTTGCCGGAGAGCAAGAGGAGAAGATCTTGCTCTGCTAGCTCCACCCCTTCTACTCCCCCGAAGAACCAAGAGGATCAGGTTCCCCCAGGGGAAACCTTCGAAAGCATCACTGCATCCCTTGAACAGATGTTTCGGGAGAAATTTCCTCAAAAGCTTGTCAAGTTTACCTCGGAAGATCAATCCGACTCTCAGCCAAAGTCCAGACCCAAGGATATCAGGTATACCGGTCTACTCTCCCTCATGGCCTACGACCTAGTCGGGCTTGTCGTTGACAGATTTGGCTCCTTGGGATGCTACCACAATGAAGACAACAGTAGTCGATTCTTCCGGTCCGGCCTGGCCAGCGATAATACCCAAAACATGTTCGACAACATTGTCCAGGGAAGCAACCCCCTTTCCGACTATGGCCCACGACAGCGGACGCAACTGATCGATGTCTGGTACTCCGTCCACCCCTTGTCTTTCCTCATCTCCAAGACTCTTCTCCTTCGGGAAGTCCGCGACGGAACCTGTGACGAGGTCCTTATAGCTAGTATGCTCGCCGAGGCCAGCTTCGTCCTCGGAGACGAAATCAGTGTTGGTCGTGGCCGTGACTTGCTGAAGTGGGCCGAAGCACAACTCCAGAACCGTCGACGTCATCAACAGTCCGGCGAAGACAGTTCCATACATTCGACCATCCCAACGAGGGTCTACAAGCGAGTTACCACTGCACAAGCCTTGGTCCTCCTGGCCTGGAATGCCCTCTCCTCCTACAAGTTTCGCCGGGCAGTCTGCTACATCGACCTGGCTAGCAAGATGGTGACGGAGATCAAAGAATGCATGGCGAGGGATATGTCTCCGCCAAACTCCAGCCGCATCAACGGGGTCGATGTGTTGGATGTTGAGAGAGAGATTGTGACCTATCTCTGGTGGACAACATTCTCCTTGAATCTTTGGACTTGTGTCCAAGCAGGGTTCTTGCCCGAGTCCACCCCCGCTACCTTCACCCTTGATTCCCTTCCTGTCACAGAGGCCTCCTCTATCATCATTCAACTCGACTTGGTATCCGAGAACTTTAGCACGCTGCAGAAACAGAAGAGCAGCATGCGCGAGATGTGGCCTCTTGCCCACATTTCCAGCACTGTTGCCTATTTGTTCCTTCACACTTCCGACCAGGCGGCAGCGAGACACGGAGTGGGTGTTTGTCGAGAGGCTATCCGTTTGTTTTCAGGCGAAGCAAACAAGGCAGAAGAGAAGAACAAGGCGCCCTTTGGACGACGAGCTGACGACGCTTCACGACACTTGCTCCTTGCGTTCCATCATACCATGGCTGCCCAGTTTCTCTTCCCGAAAGCCTTTCGCGATCAGGCAACCATCTCCCCAGATACTGTTGATCAGTTCTGCGCATCGATGGATCAAATCCTTCGATTTCTCTCCCTGACCCCAGAGCAACCTTGCGACCCCATCTCCATCACCTCCTCCCTCCACCAGTCCCTCCCCAAGGCTCTCTGCCTTCTTCTCGATACCTGCTCCCGAGCCTTCAACTTCATCCGTGCCAACCTGGGTCTTAGTCTGAACGAGACTTACTTCCACCAGGGGTGGGATGGGAGACTACATCCTCTTGCAACCCGGCTCTACACCTTGAGCAAGGATGACCGCTTCCAACAGGGGTCGACGCTTCGTGCCGTGAGAAAGCAGCTCAAGACTTGTGCCCGTGCTTTTGGAGCAGCTGGCGGTGTCTCAAACTCTCTGGGCGTCCCTGAAGCGAATGCAACCCACATTCGTTCAGCTTCACATTCTCCCCAGCTCAACGTTCAGGCGCCCGGCTACTTCACTGCCACACCGCAGGCTATCGGTGATGCATCATCCCCCTTCTCATGCATTGAAGATATCTCCAGAGTGTCTTCATCCATGCCATCTTCATCTGGATCGTCGGCGAGTGTCTCTACTCAATCATTTACTCCTTTTGAGCAAATGAGCAAATGGCCGATTGATCCTGGCTTCTCTCCAGACATGCTGAGCACAAGCACCTTTAGTCCCCCTGCAGCCATCCAGCATGCCGTTCCCAATGGATCGGCTATGAACAACATGTGGTTCTCTCAACCTCCGATGATGGACCTCGAGCCCGCCGGTCCGGTCTCGATCCAGCTTGGTCAATGGGTTTGGCCACCCACAAGCACCGAGGAAGCTACATATCTCTCCTTTCAAGCTTTGGACATGGAGGAGGCTCCGGAATAGATTGAGCTTTGGAAAGATTGTCTAAGCCAAGAGGGCTAAGATTGGGACAGAACTTGCGAAAATCTTTATAAAAAGACGAAAGGTTGAGGCGTGGTTTAGGATCAAGGCTTTGGGGAGGGAGGGGAGGCTACCCACCATATGATCTTTGCCTGCTTTCAACGCATAGAATACATCATATAGCACGGGATGCTTCTGCCGCCGGCGGCATAAGGCCATGGAGTTATTTTACTGATTGTCATCTTGGGTACAAGCGCGGGGCGTGGGTTTGGCAAATTCATGACTTGTATGTATGAAACGAAACAACCGAGACTGGCACGTCTTGCAAGAAAAACAAAGGGATGATGAATGATGGAATGAACACGTTCGAGATTAGTTTCTCCAAATTTAGCTACATGTTAGATACTGAAAATACTTTCTACTTATACCACTTTACTTCTACCCATTGCGACCATCTTTCTTTTCCTCACTGAGGAGAACATGCGTTGATCGTCTTGCTCCCCGCAATTCTGGATGAGAGCAAGGGTACCTCTATTCTTGGTGGGGCTGATGGCAACAACACCAAAATGACAACCAAAAGCCTAAGAATTAGGATCACCATTTTGTTCAATTCTCCCATTCTGTCAATTAAATGCGGGTTGAATTTACTGATCGTGTACACTGCGTTCAATCAGTAGACCCGCTTTTTCTACATATAAATAAACCCTCATTTCCTAGAGAGCTTCTTCTTCTTTCTCATCCGGGAGCAGGAGCCCCAGGACTCCACCACCACCGCTGGTACAGCTAAGCGCACCGAGGCCGAGTCTTCCCAGGATGCCGAGACTACCACATCTGTATGTCCCTTGCGTCCACCTTTCTCCTACACCTCAACTGTAGATTCGCCACGATGTGCTATGTCTCATCATACATATTCACAAATAATTAGAAAGGACTTAATAAGAACTCAGTTTCATCTTAGGACTACCTTTTTATAAGACTTTAGAGAGGCACTGATAAAAATTTACCAAGTAAGTACACTGACCTCGTTTGTTCTCGTCGGGTCGGGCAGACCCAATAGCAAGGCTGCGGTGGACGATTGTCGGTCGACCGGGCTGTCAAAGAGTTTCCGCAGAGTTGTGTTCCTAATCCTTAGGCTTTTGG
>JAALXN010000750.1:0-56878 GCA_012978555.1 Fusarium drepaniforme
CTCCGGTGCTGCCCGCTTCGGCGCTCCCGTCGCCGTTGTCGCCGGTCTCGTCATGGCCGCTTTCGCTCTGTAAGCGAAGCAAAACCGCGTACCAGTATCATATTTTGGTTTCTACGTGGTGTCATGACGACATGACTGCATTTAGAGGGTTTCTTGTTACTTCTGGTATGGAGCAGTCTGGGTATCCGGCCTTTTTTGCGCACATACGTTGATTTGGTAATTCCCGAGCTTGGAAGGTATTCTGGATTGTTAATGTATTTGAGGAAAAAACTTTTTAAAACCCACTTGGGTTATTTGTCTTGATCAAGCCCTTTCTGATGTAGCATGCCGCGTGTTTCCTTGCTGCTACGTCTAATAGACATATGACCCAGCTTTGTGTGTATTTAATGGTAATGCCTTAATGAACTGTCAATGGTGTTCTTGAATTTGATGTGCCATTTGCTGGCTGTTTATTGTGACTTGTACAGAGTTAAAGCAGTTCACCAATAGGCCATAAACAAATTGTCTTTGTCTTTGTATCTTTATTGTCCTGTCAGACTTGATCTATCTGAAGCACCCTGTATCTGACGTTGAATCTCATCTATTATCAAGCTGACAGCAAACGGTCCAACATCATTCTCTCATCCAACCTCTCTACCCAGCATTCCCTTGTCACGCAAGCGTATCAGTCATCTGTCAAAGAATCCTTTCCGAAGCCGCAATCTATCAACGCCAACACCCAGCGCCACGACTCAAGATGAGACCCCACGCCTTGACAGGAATGCTCCAGCATTTGCAATGCCCGTTTCATCGTGCCCGGGAGTGGCGCCGCAGCGTGGGCTTGCGGCCGTCCCGCCTTGCACTGGAATGCATCCCGTTTCCCAGGATTTTTTCCCCGCCAACTGAACAGATGATGGACCTCGTACCGAAAAATGAACAGTTGGATAAGCTTCAAACTTTATGCTGGGATTAATATATTTGCCTTGGTTTTGTGAAATTGCCCAGGGATATAGTTTATACCTAGTATATACCTCAGTTCGTTGCTTAGAGTTTTGATGTTTTGATGAGGACTCTTCGTTGTACGAGTTTCACATCAAGAATCGGTAAAGATCTTCAACCTATCACCACTTTTTTTTGCTTTGTAGCGTTTATTTATCCCTTGTTCAACGGGCAAAGGCACTAAAGAAAACAGACCTTGCTAGGTTTAATGTCATGGGAGACAAGCTCAAGGGTATGTGTGGTGGTGGTGGGTGATCTAATCCTGTTGTGACATGTCGACACTTACGATTGCGTACGCAAAAAAAGTCTCAGATTCGTCGTCAGGTTTCACAACATTTCATTCTCTGCCCTTGAAATGAAAAGAGAGACAAACAAAAACTTGGAAATTCGCCGCGTTCTGTGCGTGAACCCCCCTCCCTCCCTCTAGGGTGCGTGCTTGATCGGCAGGGGGGCACCACCTCATCTTGTCTCATTCTGCACGTCATTGTCTCGGCGACTGACAACAAGGACGCGATCAGCGTGGCTGTCACGTCAATTGAATGACGAGAGCTTGTCAGTCAAGGAAAGTTGAGTGGGATCGTCGTCGGTAGTTGCTTCTGCACGTGTGTGTCCCCTAGGATCGAGGGAGTAATTAGGTGCATATATTGAAATGACAAGGGGTAGGGCAGCGAGATGGAAAGTTCCATGTTGAATAGGTAGCTTTCTACAGCAAAACACCAAACACTAACGTTGTCGTCGGATGCGACGGGATATCCTAGCCATAACCATAAACCCATACTCCAGCTCCATCTGCCCATTTGTTCTATCTTGGCGCATCTCGTGGCACCTCGTTCCATTACACACCCTCGAAACCCCTAACAGGTCTACACCCACAACTCCACATCAGTGACCGCCAACCTGTCCCTTGGGCAGGGGAGGGATCCAGCACACCGCAAGGTTGAGCGCAATGTGGACGATGCCAATGACCCAGAAGCCCATAGCAAAGTCCTTGCCCTGGTTCATGAAGCGGAAGATGATGGCAAAGATGACGCCGCCGAGGTTGCCGCCGCCGCCCGTCAGACCGGACAGGATACCGTTGGCAAAGGGGTGCACGTGCGGCACCAGCGCAAAGTTGGCTCCGTTACCCGCCTCGTGGAAGACCGACATGAGCACGATGAGGCCGACAAAGGTACCCACAGTGCCGCCGTTGGACTCGGCCGGGTTCACTCGGCCGATGAGGATGAGCAGAGCACCGGTCAACAAACCACAGACTGTGATCCATCCCTTCTTCAGCCAAAGGTTACGTCCAAACTTGTTGTACAGGATGTCGGCAATCACACCGCCAAGGGGCCGGTTGACAAAGTTGAGGAACCCAAAGATGGCAGCGTAGTTGCTCGCCTTCGTCTGGTCCAGGTGAGGGAAGTTCTTCTTCAGGTATGCGCTCAGCACAGCGTTGATGGCAAGCTCGCCACCGAAGGAGCAAGCATAGGTGGCAACGTGGAAGAAGGTCTGGGGAGAGTAGAGAACAGGCAGCGCCTCCTTGAGGCTAGGCTTGACCACAATCTCGCCTTGAGCAATCTCCATGGCCTCGTTGCGTGTAATCGAGTGCTCGTGGTCGCCAACCTTGACATCCTTCTCACAGCCAGGGGTATTCTCCTCGTCCGATCCTGAGCGGTCCGGTGTGCCCACTGGTGTAACATCACCAGAAGTAGAAACGCCATGTGCTTCCATGTTCTTGCGGACCTGTTGGGCCTGGTCGTCCCAGTCTCCCATGGGGCTGTCGGGGCACAGCAGGAGCATGCCCACGCCGCAGACGATCAAGCAGATCAGGGGGACAATGAAGGTCACTCTCCAGGCCTTGGAGGGAGTCAGGCCTTGGTGAGCAACCAGCGAGTCAAAGACGGCAGGCATAATGAAATAGGTGCTAGACTCGCAGTTAGTATCTGATATCCAACCCTCGTTGTGTTGTGTGAAGGTATAGGGTTGGCTTACATTCCGCCACCAGCATTTCCCCATCCACCAGCCAAAGCATTGGCAGTGCCGACAACGTTCTTGTCAAAGAAACCGGTGCACCAAACCTGGCAAGGCACAAAAGTTGCGCCCAGAATACCGATGAAGAATCGAGAGATGTAGAGGCCAGTTGCGTTCTTGACAAGGGGTGCAAGGCCGATAGGGAAGCAACCAAGAAGGATCAGGTAAGCAAAAACCCGTCGGGGTCCAAACTGATCGCATAGCGGTCCTGTAATAAATCGAAGGAAGAATGTAGCCGAAAGGGAGACGATGTTGGAATTGGCGACTTCGGCAGGCGTAAGGTGAAGGTCATTCTTGATAGTGACAGTCAATAGGGGAGGGAACGTGTACCTAGAGTCCAGTCAATACACCACACTCGACCAAGTCCTGTTGAAATAACTCACCAAGCCCAGAAAGCGAGCATGAAACCCATCCAAGAGAAGAAGAAAACACGGCCATAGAGGTCAATGGGGTTGAGTACCGGCACACTTCGAGCTTTCCGGCTGATCGGGTTGACCTCAGGGGCCTTCCACAAATGGCCGATTTGAAAACCCATGATGAACGGGCTTGTCGTTGAACTGAAAGAGACCTCAAGATTTTTCGTCGATTCTTGTGGAAGCGATCGAATAGTAAAAAGAGGGTCGAGAGTCTATGGCGACTGTGTTGTTGTCTGTTGATGTCGAGCCTGTTGATCCTGTTCAAGGAGGATGATGTCCAGCACATATATACAAGAACAATTCAGTCCTCTTCAAGAACCAAAAAGCAGGACAATCTAGAAAATTGCATCTCCGGATTTCCTATGAATGTCCTGCAAGTTTCAAGTCGATAATGCGCCTCTATCTGTGCTTCTGAAGTCTCACCGAGGGCACAGGTGAGAACAGGCGTGATGCTCCGGAGCCCGGAGATGCTCGAACCAGATTTCTGCTCACGGTTCCGTGCTGATCCGATAACGACGGGAGTGACGACGGGGGTTAGAGCGGGCCGTCTTGGTGGGAGAATGACAGAGCCTCCGGGGCTACAACCACTGTCCCCTGAGCCGGACAAGGGACTAGCCTCGGCAACAGTCACCTAGAACCCGTATACAGCTGGTTCGGAGTGACGCCTATCGGTTCCTGAAGCTCACGTAGTCTAGTTTTTCAACAGACTACCTGGTTCCCCTTATACGACGAGAGTTGTGTTTTGAAACCCTGGTCCAGTAACGATAGGGGATCACTCCTCACAATAGGGTCAATCCGTATATGAAGCTTCCCTGCAGATGATGATTATGCAACTTCCAGGTCCCACGTCTCAAGAGATGCAATTCCAAGGGTTCGTTCCTGCGTGGGCATGGCAAAGATAAGGCCTGCACCACAAGCAGGCTATGAGACGGCCATATGCCGACGGTACTGGCCTGACCGACACCACTAGGTGCGGCTCAAGCTCCCCATCTATGATAAGCAGATCGTGCAGAGACAAATAATCATGCTACCATTGGCCCAGGGTCCTGACGTAACGGGGGATTGGGCGACGAAAGAAGATGATAAGAACAAGGCTGGCGCGATCCTGGGGGCGCTGCGACGGTGTCTGGCCGATGTATGGCTAGTGTCCAACAGTTGAGAGATAAGGTCGTGGTGGTGTTAAGAAGACGGTTTGTGAATCTCCGCGGAGTAAACTGTGGCGGGGTAGGGGGAATATATAGGTAGGAGGCGATAAAGGGCGACAAGGCGCTAATCAATGGTCCTATCTCGTTGCGGCCGCTGAGAAGTGGTGTCGTCGTGTCAAACAGAGTTGGAACCCGGACAGACGGGAGAGCTATCATCGATCCCCGGTAATCGGATCGTTGAATCTGACCTTTGGCGGAAACCTCAATGGTTAAGGAGAGTTCGTTGGCCGGTAATCGCTGTCCCTGGACGGGCGCAGAGGGCCGACCCTGTTGCCAACCCACGTGCCTAGCGCGCCTTGGAACTGTGAAAGAAAAAGGCTGAGCCTCCCAGTTAGCAAGCCATCAAGAGAAGCACTTGCTTCTTCAATCCAGTCAATTCAGTTTCCCTGGCGGCGTGGAATGTTCAAGACCAGACAAGACTTTTTGTCTGGCGATTAGCCAAACCCAAACCTCCACCAAAAAGCATGCGACGACTCGGAAAAATCCTACGATAGGCCGCCACATTCAAACTTGAAACTGGTTCACAGTTGAGCGCCAAAAACCCAAATTCCCGTTCTGATCCTTTGAGAATTCCTGTCGGTTCTGGAAGCAATCGAGTGTCCATGAGGCTGGCCCTGTGTTTGTCGCAGGACGCTTGGCGCGTCGCTTAAGCCTTGTAATCATCAGAGGAATGAGTCTCGAATAGCCCAAAAATTCGCTTGACGCGCGGCGAATCCATGTTACTCGTCTTATATAGCTTGGCGAGTTCAATGCCTTCCCGTACTTCTTTGACCGAGATTCTCGTCGAAGACAGGGAGCAAAGACTGGATGATGCATGGTTGAAATCATGCAACTGAAGTACTGTTGTACCTCGAAAGCTTCATCACCTGCGGCGATGTCTCTTGGCGCTAAACCGTAGACGGTAAGAGGGGCAACTCGGTCTCTGAGTGGAGGAAGGAGGGGTCTGAATTTTTTCTGCGATAATTCCTCGAAATGCCCCTCCATGATCGGAGTCTCTCTTGGTGGGGTCCGAGAATTATTGTTTCTCTCTCTTCTTCAATTTTCCATCTTTGGAGTAACTGATCCAAGCCGTATCCCCAAGGTATGATGCTCTTTGCTGATCTCTTGGTCTCTTTCCCCTCATCACGTGCGTCGCACTGACGTAGTCCCCTCATCAGAAGCGGCTCTCAACGAGAACTGTGGGGTTTCTCAGTGTGACGCATCGTGAGTGAGAGACATCCAGTCTTCAAGATTCAAACTGACACTTGTCTCTAGATATCATACCATTTCTGAGGCTCGTATACTCACGATGGCTGCTCCTGATGTTCCCAAGACCTGCAAGGTCATTACCGCCGAAACCATCGCCAAGGGACTCCTCAACGAGGTCAAGGAGACACTGGCCAAGGTTCAAGGTTCCAACCCCGGCGAGCCCACGCTTGCTGCGTTCCTCGCCAATGGTGATCCCGCCGCCGTCAAGTACGCCGAGTGGTCCAAGAAGACGTGTGAAGAGAAGTGAGACTTTCCTGCGGACTGTCGCCTGTCTGTCGGGTGATGCCCCTGGGCTTGGCGCTGATGTATAGCATAGCGGCTTCAAGTTCGACCTCCGAACGGTTGACAAGGAGCTCCTCGAGGAGGAGATCATGAAGGCCAACGATGACGAGAGCATCGACGGCATGATTGTCTACTACCCCATCTTCCCCCAGAACCCTACCCACGACAAGTACGTCCAGGAGACGGTCGAGCTCGGCAAGGACGTTGAGGGTCTTCGACACAAGCACATTCACAACATGTACCACAACATTCGCTTCCTGGATGCCCCCGAGAACCGCAAGAAGTCGATTCTCCCTTGCACTCCTCTTGCCGTCGTCAAGATCCTCGAGTACCTACAGATCTACAACCCCATCCTGGCCTCGGGCAACCGACTTTTCGGAAAGACCATCACCGTCATCAACCGATCAGAGGTCAACGGCCGCCCTCTTGCCGCTCTTCTTGCCAACGACGGTGCTACCGTTTACTCTGTGGATGTCACTGGCGTCCAACTCTTCACCCGAGGACAGGGTATCAAGAAGGCCCGCCACCAGGTCGAGGACAAGGAGGGATGGGGACTGAAGGACTGCCTTCCTCTGAGTGACGTCGTTATCGGCGGTGTCCCCGTCGAATCCTACAAGGTCCCTACCGAGCTCATCCGTGATGGTGCCGTTTGCATCAACTTCTCCTCGTACAGGAACTTTGACGGCCCCGCCATCAAGGAGAAGGCCTCGATCTATGTGCCCTCTGTCGGAAAGGTCACTATTGCTATTCTGTTGAGAAACTTGGTGGTAAGACATTGTCATCCCCAATAACCATATTGATGCTGACCAGCTAGCGCCTCATTGCCAACCGACCGTCCAAGGATGATTCGGACAAGAAGAACATCGAGGCCCGAGCTGAGGCCTTTGCGGACGACTAAATATCGTCCCTGAATGCTTGACGTTCACGATTGGAGGGGGCTTTGAGAGATGATACCTGCGATTGCTTTGGGTTAGACCATGGAAAAGTAGAATGTTTTGGGACTTGAAAGTTTGAGATAACAAAAACAAAGGAAAATGCTTTTATTTATTCGGGAGTCACACTAGATATGGGATAAATCAGAAAAGTTGGGAGAATGATACGACATGAGACTTTGTTCAACACAATCAATCGGTTGATGTAAGCGCTGTGATGTTGGCGTTGGGCACCTCTATCATACACAGCCGGTGAGACACGAGCTCATGGAGGGAATCTTGCGATTAGCCATTAAGAAATTTTGAAAAGGTCAGTGAGACATGCGAAAATTGCCATTGGGGTTTTAATTGCTCGACCCATGAGCAATTCGCCATGATAGTTCATCTATGAGATCTCATGATCGCTGTCGAGTCCCATGCTCGAAGCGTTATCGAGATTGCTTATCCCGATAATACTTGAGTATTTGTATCACATTCCAAACTGATAAATGACAGTTGAGGCTTCAAGAAGCCAATTCAGGTCTCATTGACTTTGGGCGGCTCGTCAAACATGACAAGTTGTCTCATCTGAACTCCTCCAATATTCGCCACCCACCATCATGACCCAGTTTCGGCAATCATTGGCCCCCGCAGAGTTGCAGTTGAGGCTGCATCTGGAAAACGGGGGATTGGACAATGGTGATGAGATTGAAAAGGTGAGAGCGTGCCACGTTGGCACATTTCGCCCTGCGCATGTCATCTCATAACTTGCTGTTGTTATCGAGAGAAAATTCACCCTGTCGCACTAGGCCTGTCGTGACGCTAAGAGGTTCCCGAACGGTACAACTCAACCACAGCTATCCTAGGTTCATGAGAACTATTAACCATAAAAAACGGTAGATATAGACACTTGCCTTGAACCTTGGTGGTCCATTTTCGTCCAGTATCGTCCCAGGAGAGCGGTGAGCCAGCATCGGGGAACGATGGGGAACCCCCTTTCTCCCACGCGTCCTTGCGTCCTTGGTCTTGGTGCTTGGTCCATGATCCTTGTCCATGATGGAATGGAAATTAACTGGTGCAACATCTCCATATGCTACCACCCATCCATGGTACCGGAGGCATACCCAATTGGAAAATAGGGCCAGCGGCTACTGTACCTACCTCTGTGGCGACGACGGATCATGGTGCTATTATCGGACTCGGTTCGCATCTAGGGCGGCCATCCCTTTTTCTTGTGAGAAGGAATGGATAGATTGCGATGGATGTTTGTCGCACGGAGCAGATCTTAGAGTAGCACTCATCGCGAGTCCTCATAAGGCTTCCGACGCGAAAACTCTCTCACTGCGACCTCGTCTTAATATTGCTTCTGTTTTAATCCTACATCGCAAAAGCCGCCAATCAAGACCAAAGAGACACGCTAAAGACCCAGGTGTCCATCCATCCGTACCGTGGGTAGGTAGGTAAGGCCTCGAAAAGAAGCCCGCGAAACAAAGCGGGCTCCCCCGTATTTCCCGTTTCACATGGACTACGGGACCTGCGATCCAATTCCACGCTGAAGGTCCCCTAATTAGAAGTTCCCCCAACGTTCCATCCGTTAGTCCCTGGAGGGGGGGCTTGACGCCGCCGCAATCTGAGGCTTCATTCCATCCATTCCACGGCCAGCTTTCCCTCATCTGTTCCCGTTCCCGTTGCACCACCCCTGACCAGCGCCATCGAAGCTTTTTCTCGAGTCTCGGCTAAAGCCAGAAGCGCTTCTCTTTGCCTGCCTCTTTTGAAAGCAAGCCATCGATCGATCCATCTGAGAGGTTCTCAGGTCTTGTCTTTGACGCTGGCACACGCGCGCGCGCGCGGGAAAGAAGGGTTTCATCCATTGGATTGATTGATTGAAGCTGCATAAACGCTTTCCCGTCCGAGCTGAGCTGAAAGCTCAAGTCCATGCCGGGAATTGCCAATTGGTACGTACCTACCTTACCCTCACGGACGTACCGTACATCACCATCCAAATCACATCTCCAGTTTTTTGCTACCTACTTCGACATCCATCTTCCTCCCCTTCCTTGGCTTTTCAAGCCTGTTCTTAGACATGCCAAATTGGCCTCTCGCTGACTGCGTCCTTCGCTACTAGAACGCCTTCTTCGATCCAGTCTTACTCCGCGCTGCTCCTTTCTTTCGTCTCTACTCGCCTTGTCGCTCGCTCCTTATCGCCTCGTGCTTCTTTTTCTTTGTCAGATCGACATCCTGACTTCCACCCGTTGCCGGTTCTAGCTTTTGCGCCACGGTGCCATCTGTCGACTAACGGGACGTCACCCAAGACAACACCTCCAATACTATCGATTCCCGGAAGCGCCCAGCTGCCGACGACCAAAAAGAGAAGAAAGCCTTCTGCAAGTCAACCTGAGTGCGTCGCCGACTTGCGGCCGGCTGTCCAGTTCAGACTTGGCACCGTGTCCTGAATCCCCCCGACGGCTTGATCGACGCGCCTACAGAGATAAAAACTCTTCCCGATCAAAACATCCAACAAACAAGTTGCCTAGTCCAACCCCTTACTTGAACTACAACGTCGAACCACAATGGCAGCCCAGACCATGCATGCTCACGGTCGCGATGTCCGCCATGGAAAATCAGGCTCTGGCTCGTCCCTGAATTACGGGCCGGTGCCTGGATCGCCCACTCTGACGAACCCCGATATGATCTTGCCCGATTACGATTGCGATGAATCCCTCGATGATCGCTCCCAGTCTCCCATTTTGATGTGGAACAATGGCCGAGCAAACGATATGCGCTATCACCTCCCTCCATCGCAAAACCCCTTTGTGGCCGGACCCATGAACATGACCCCGTCAACGCCCATCATCTACGGAAATGGAACCATGCTATCAGATATCGGCGAGGTGACCGAGGTTGAGAGTGTTGTTGGAAGGGGACAGCGCCGCCCCTCGTCACACCTGTCCGATGACGACCCCACTATGACTATGCCGGCTTCATCCACAATGGGCGTGTCGCGCATCAAGACGAGATCGCAAATCCTGTCGCGCGAGAGGAGATCCTCGCTCGAATCCAACTCTACGATCACATCTCAGGGCCACGGTGCCCCCTTTGCCGACTTTGACGATTCCGTCAGTGTTGACGATATTAACTTCCAGGGCGACGATGAGGAGAGCATGGCTTCTTCTTATGTCGAGGGAACCCCTGCGCAGGAGCCCAGGGCCGCTCGTGTTCCCCGTACACAGGCGGTCGGCGAGGAGCGGTATTCTACCAGCTCTCTTAGTGATAGAGCGGAACAGATCCTAGCCAATGCGAAGCAAAGATTAACAGTAGGGTCTGCGTCTTCGAGATTGGGAGGCTGTGCTAATGATATCATAGACAATGGAAGGAAACCTATCGAGAGCGAGAAGCTCACTTTACTACTCTCCCATGTCCGACGGCTCAACACCATCTCCCCCGATCGTCCGACCTGCGACGTCCATGCAGGACGCAACCGATCCCTCAGGAATAAGTCACTCGAGAATGCTGAGTGACATCAGTATACAAGACGACTTTGGCGGCTCTGGATACCCTCAGCGATCTGCTAGTGCCTTAGGAGCTGCAGGAGGCTACCGCCAACCTTTGACTTCGTCCAGAAGTGCTGATGCACTGGGGGGATATGGCAATTCAGCATACAAGACCCCTCTATATGCTCTAGATACGACCCTGGAAGCTCCGAGCGAGGACGAAGATGGCTTCAATGGCAACAGACATCGGGACAGTGTTCAAAGTTTCAACATGCAAAGCCCAACGTTTGGCTCCTTTGTAGACAAGGATATAACTCGATCAGCATCAGTTGCGCAAGTTCGCGACTTGAAAGATCAGATGAAGGATCTAAGAGGCAAAATCTCGAGTCTGAAAGAACAAGCACGAGCCGATAGTCTAAAACGCCGCAGTCTACAGAGCCTCCGAACACCAAGCCCGTTTACTCATGCGAGATGGGATCAAGGATTCCTAGAGCCTCGGAGGGCGAAGGGTGCTGGGCCTGAGACAGTTCCCTGGCAGGCCCCTTGGAACCCTGATCCGACCAGCAACGACGCAGACGCCAAGGATACACCTGATCAGGAAGTGGAAGAAACGAATAGGCTGGAAGAAAGGGCGCCCAGTGTCAAATATGAGGACGTCCCCGAAGCCAATCCTGAGGAAGCGCAAATTGAAGATGAAGAAGAGGGGAGAAAGACACCTGTGCCAAATCCTGAACCTGTCGTCAAGGACGAGCCAAAGTCGAATAGCCCCGATGAGGTCGACAGGAAGGGCGAGGACTGGGAACGCGACACAGAGAGAGTCAGGGCAGAAGGTAGTGAGGAAGTACAGCCCGATTTGCAGTACAGTCCACAGGACAACGTGCCGGATAACGTACCAGACAATATGGAGGATGATGTGGAGGGCAGTCTACAAGATTATCCTCAAGGCGAACAAGAGGGCGAAGAGGGCGAGTTTGTGGATTATGAGAGCGAAAGCGGCGAGTCCCTATATCACGACACCTTGCAGCACCCTGTATCACACGAGGATCGCGAGGATGCATTCGACTATGAGCACTTCTTCCTTCACTCAGCAATGGGGACGATCAGTCAACAGCGACTAGGACGACGAGGGAGCTGGGGCAGCGTGAGCTCAGGAGACTCGGTGGAGACCACACGGGGTCCTTTGCCTGACCTTGACCGAAGGACAAGTATCGACACCATATCTTCATTCGATACATTTGCGACAGCAACCGAGGGACGCGCCAGCCGTACCTCGACAATTGACGATACGACTGAGACTATTCTGGAAACGCCTGAAGACTCGGATGGACCTCCTACTTCCAAGCGTACCACGTTCGGGGGTTTCCAGTTTCCGCATGGCAGCACCCACAGCTCCAAGAACAACTCTGTTGACCTCCATCAACCTCATGGACGACGCAACACGGTGGTTCACCGGCCGACTAATAGTGTGGTCGCTTCGTCTAATCATCGACCGTCTGTTTCGTCGTTCGAGTCGACAGGAACCAACAGAAGCTTCCCTCTTGTCAACAAGTCCAAGGCTACGGGGGTCTTGACACCGACGGACAGTACCCCTGGCGGGTCTCCGGATCCAGAACTGAAGCAAATCTCGGAGACACTTATGAACGGGGCAACCAATTTGGGGGGCACGGGCAGTGGGGAGAGCAGCGGAAGGTCTTCTGCGGTGCAGGGGCTAGCAAAGGAAGATGGAATCCTAGTAGAAAGGCTGGTGGCCAGCCTCGGCAAATGTGTCCTGGGATTGACGGAAGCATCAAGGGCCAGCTCAGAAGCTCGGATGTACAGGAGAAGGATTGATACAGCACGGCGCATACTGGAAGGGCTAGAGGATTGTTGATGATGAAATATGTATGGCCTCTAACTTGGGATGGGCAGGATTAGATGGGGGCGTGGCATTGGTGTAGCTGGGTCGGCGCTTTACATGGCGGACTGGACAACCTACATATGGTACTCCAGTTTGGAGAAAACGGAGTTGAGAGCTGTCTTGGATTAGATCAGGTTCGCGTTCGATACCCTTCAGTCTAGCGAATCATCTTTACTTGAGTTGTTGCATGTGGTTGTCCTCTACTGTTGTTTGTGTGATCTCTTGTCGATAACTGTGACATGTCCAGGAGAGAGGCGGATAACTACTGTTTGACATGTCAATTGGTGTTTTATCGATGAATTGTTTATGGACACCGTATTTTGGTTTCAAGATGGCAAGCTTGGGTTGGAACAAAGAGGATCCAAGGCCTCAACAACGTTTGTCACCTTGCGCAAACACACAATCATCTCAGGATTGAGACACGTTTCACCAGCCCCATGCTTGAACAAATGCTTGTCTAGGTGACGCATGCTTAGGTTTTCAACTAATAATGGGGATCGAGTCAGGTTAACAGCGACAGAGCTGCTATTCTGCAGTCTACCTATCATCAAGTTGTTGAATATCTTCACGACAGACGAAAAAATGGGCGATTTTCGGCATGATTCTTAATCATATTCACGAGCCCTTACGTTCACCAAATGGGGGGCTGGCGCAACGGTAGCGCGGTAAGTCATATTCAAACATTACAACTCAAATTCATCATCTAATTCCCTCATTAGTCAGATTCCAGTACACCGGAATCTCCTGAAGGTTAAGGGTTCAAATCCCTTGTCCCTCACACCCTACAAACTCTTTTTTTGTCGATTTTTACTGTTTTTCTTTTTAGGGGTTCTATCTAAGCAACTTGTTTGTTTTTGTTTCTTGGTCCAGCATTCAAGAATGATACAAACACGATGTTATGTTTAACTACTCTTGGTGAACTGGATATGGAAATGCTGTGCCTAGTAATACTTCAACAGTTCTGGTCTCGTTTCGATTAACTGCCTAGGTAACAACTATTATTGACTGTGGTTTGGGTGATGAATCCGGTGCTAGCTAGGGTCGGTCCGTCACATGTCAATATATAAAGAGTGATGAATGCATCTTCCCGTCCACTGCGATCGGGTATTCGCATTCACTCAAGCAAGTCACTCATATGAAAGGAACTGTCTATTTATCATAGCATTCAATGTCACCATTATTTTCTCCGACAGCGTTGACGTGATGGTGCGTTGCCTTTCACCATTCACCTGGCCCAAGAAAGCGGAAGTTACCCTGCACCGCTACACCGCTAATAAAAAAGCCACGCATCTGATCCTACCTACCAACCCTTCTCCAAAACCCCAGCGATATACTAGCTTTGTCTTGTCCGCCCATCTACAACGGCCCTGGTTTACTCCAGCCTGCACAAAACGACAACAAAGATAAAAGACATCGAAAAAGAGGCGTCGTCGTCGTAGACATGGAATCGCCGACGCTGACAACGAGTCTTCTATCGGCGCTCCTGCCACCGGATCTTGTCGACTCGATCAACAAACACGTCCTTCATCCACGAGCGCCCATCCAGATCCTCCTGCGCCACGTCCTCGTTCAAGCACAGAACCTCCTCGATTCTGCGGCCCCCATCATCGAGCCCCTCTTCGACCGCCTCATGACGGCCATGGCCGAGAACCAGGGTCTCGTCGGCGTCATCGCCTCCCTCCTCGTCCTCGCCACCTTTCTCATCATCCTCAACTGGATCCGACGTCTGCTCATGTGGTGGACGCGGCTGGCCATGCGCGTCGCGACCTGGGCCATCCTCTTCGCCATCGCCGCCTGGGTGTGGGAGCGCGGCGTCTTTGAGAGCGCCAAGGACATGGCCATCGCTGGAGGAAAGGTGGCGGGATACCTCGCGGTTATCAAGGACGTCTGGCTGGAGGAGTACAACAAGTACGAGGCCCAGCAGGGCATGGCAGGTTCGAGCGGAACGAGATCGGGAGCGAGGTCGAGATGATGATGCGATAAGGAATGAATTTTTTTTTATGACCGGGCCAAAACAACAAACAACCAACCAACCAGCACCAGCGATGATTCCGTCCTGCCGAGAACAGCAACACTATTTGGATACCCTGAGAAGGACGTACGATAGGAAAACTCGGAACGACGCACGAAGATATGCACACGAAGGACAGTCACCTACATAATTACCTATACTTTGGCAGAAAGAGACGGAAAGCTGGATTGTCTCGGTGAGAGTTGAGATTATGGACCATGCCTTTTTTATTCAGTTCGGTCTCGTACTAAACGACGCAAATAACGCCAGCGCTATGCAATACTATCAAGATCCCATGCAAACTTTGATATCCCATGTCCCTTCCTGAATGTGCCATCTTTTCCTCGTAGTCACTCACTATCTGACCGTTATTCTTGATCCTCATACTCCTCGTCGTTCGGTTCCTTGGGATCTTGGGCCTCGTGGAACTGGATACAGTCGTCAATAAAGCTCAGGATCGCTGCTACGCTGTCCTCGTTGGTCACGTCTAGCTTGAGATAGTTGATCATGCTGAAGCTCTCGATCAAACCGGCCACGGCACGGTTTAGACGGCGGAAGCTGGCGCCCTTCATAACTTGGTCCTTCTCATCTGGCGGCCTCGAGGTATCGTCCTCGCCTTCGGGTCCCTCTGTGATGCGGCGCGTACGCTCGATGGGGTCATCGTCGAGGAGAGCAACGTCAGGAGTGAGAAAGCGCTTCAGATCCTTCTTCTTGACCTGGCCCTTGACGAGGTCCATCTTGGACAGGAGGTTGATGTGAGGTACCTCAAGCATCAGCATGGCACTCATGGCGCTGAGCGTACCAGAGAAGAACTTGGCGCGGTCAACGACAAAGGTAGCCTCAAGGAGGTAGACGGCAGCCATGCGGATGTCGAGTGCGCCGGGCTGCGACAGAAACTTGACCAATGCGGGCAAGATGGGTACATGCGTGTAGAGTTCGATCTGGCCTGGCATGTCGAAGATGATTAGATATTCCTCAGTTAGAGAGTCGAGAGCCTCGGTCAGCCAGTCGAGATTCTCCATGAGGAACTCGAAGCAGTAAATGAGGCCGCCATTGGGCCCTAGGCCAACCTCCTCCATGGCATCTTTGAGGGAGATGAGTTCCTTGATGTCAAGGTCGGGTTGGTGCTCAAACGTCTCGGCTGCAGGGTCGAGGTTGACGTAAAAGGCGGACCGGCGGTTGAGCTGGAGATGAGTGATGAGGGCGGCGCAAAAGGTGGACTGCAGGCGACAGCCGGTTAGCATGGGGATGTTGGGGGGAGTAGCAAGCACGCAATTGAAGAGCGCATATCGGGCATGATGGTGCAAGACCCAAGTGAGTCAAAGCTGGTGATGATGATGACGACGGGGGGAAGAGGAAAGGGTTTCGTTTCGCGCCCAACGTACCTTTCCCGCGCCCGCGGGGCCCATGACCATGGCACCGAACTTGCTCATATTGAATGAAGCCGGGGATTGTTGATGATGGGTGGTTGGTTTTTTTTTTCGTCGAGTTGACAGGGGAGCTTTTGCGATCACCTTTAGCTTCCCCGTTGGGTACCCCGAGCTATCTAAGCTGCCCCCCCGCCTGATAAGGGTCCGGTTGGGTCCTTGGATGAAAAGCAGGGCCGGCCGGGGACTCTGTTAAGGACGTGCAGAGGCGCAAGGTCTAGTTAGGTAGTGGCTACAGGCAGTTCCCGGTTCGGTTGGGCGTCAGCGAGTGTGCTACACAGCCCTTGAGAGATACAGTAATAATGCCCTTGATTGTAGTGACGGTGATGAAGGTGGTCAAACTTTGACGTCGTCGGGCAAGGTGGGGTTGTGTGAAAAAAAAAAGAGCTGGGATAGATTTTTTTTTCGCACCCTGCTCCGGGCATTATGGCGGGCAATTTTTTTTTTTTTTTTACTCTCCGGTCCCTCGCTGACTTTCATTGAGGTAACATGCCCCGCCCCATCATGCCCAGGCCAAACGGCCATCATGATGGCTCCACGTCTCCCCCCCCATCTGCATAGCAAATTGACACGATTCCCCAGATACACACCATCAACAGTCCCTTCGGTGATTATTCTCCATGAGCGGTTTGCAAACCATCCACTAACAGCCAAGCCCAAGAACCTGACCATCTCCAGAGCGCATTACCCCAGATCTAACATATCTCAATCCAGTCAAAACCCTGGACTCCGGGATCAATCTAGCACGGTGATTCGAGGATCATTGCCGAACCTGATCCCGGGGTAGACAAAAGGCAGCACCGACCGACTAGGCTCCGACGAGAGAGACCCCGTTCTCGAATTCATGAGGCGTCCCGGAGCCGAGACGTGATTGTGAGCTTTTGCTTGGTCGGTTCATAACCGAGTGATGCCGATGTGGTCTGTGCCCGTCTCGGCCGGGCGGAAGGTGAGGGGCTCCCAGAAAGTTGGAGAAGAGGGGGATCCACTTTCCGGCTCGGGCTCGGTTGACGGAGCCCCGAAACGGGAGGGCCGGGGGTGGCTGAGGAGTGGAAGCCAGTTGATCAGGTAAATTTCAGCAAGAAAAGGAGAGAGAAAGAATAAGAATTAAATCAACAGCATTCTAATATGATGGTAGACCAGATTTCTTTCTGCAAATCTTGACTCGTGTGTGATTCAATTGCCCAGATCCTTGGCCCATCAAAGCAGGAATCAGGCCATTGCCAACACCCATCCCTACGGCGTTAGATCCCATCGCCGATGCACCATTGTTTTTCTCGGCACCGTCGGTAGATCTCGCCCTTTTACAGCGGTGGAGGATACCTTAGAGTAACAGTAATTGCCCATCCCGCATCATTTGGAAGGGATGCATCATGTATAGCCTAGACGGAGTTGTAAACCCGAAGCAGCCGCCCAGGCTGTCAAGCTGCATGTGGCGCAGCATGCGGGGTCTTGTCCGCACAGAAGAAAAACTTCCCTTACCCCCGCCGCTTGTGGCTGAAATGTACCTCGTGGGCTGAGGCCAGGGTGGAGGGTACCTGACAGATCCACTAAATTTGGAGTAAAAGGACCCCCCCAAAATCTGCCACCGCGTGGTTTGAACCGTCCACTAAAGCCCGCCACAGTAAAAAAAAAAAAGACCGCCCGGCGAGGGGTGGGAAAGGAGGCTCCACAGGTCTCGTCACCCCGACGAACTAGTCCGGCCTTGGAGTTTGTGTTGCCGCATTCTGATCTTCTTCTTCTACCTCCTCCTCCTCCTCCCTCCTTCTTCTCTTCCCTCCTCGACTCTCTCCCTCTCCGTGTTGCTTCTTGGATAAATCTCCGCTCCTCCTTTTCTTTCTCCCCGGCGTTTTCCCTCTCATAGCTCTCTCTCTCTACCTCCCTCCATCATGGCGTCCCCTGTCGCATCCGCCGCTCTCAAGGCGCGCGTTCGCAATCCCGCCCTCCTCAAGAAGCTGGCCCGACCTGAGGATTTGATGCACCACTTTCCCAATGGCGCTTATATCGGCTGGTCTGGCTTTACCGCCGTCGGTTATCCCAAGTAAGTCTTGTTTATTGCTGAATTCGCAGAGTTCTGCGTGTCCTTTTTTAAGCTGTGTCTCGCATTGTCTTATCCCGGCTGGAATATGGCTCCCCACCGGCTATTGTGGGAGACTGACGACCTCTCATTACCCGAGCATTGACACAAAAAACTGTGGAATCATGAGCTGACCAGGTCATTCCCATGACAATAGGAAGGTCCCTGTCGCCATGGC
Source organism: Fusarium drepaniforme (assembly GCA_012978555.1). Taxonomy (NCBI): domain Eukaryota; kingdom Fungi; phylum Ascomycota; class Sordariomycetes; order Hypocreales; family Nectriaceae; genus Fusarium; species Fusarium drepaniforme. The sequence goes on from JAALXN010000750.1 coordinate 18,129, forward strand.
CGACTATGTCGAGCAGAACAACCTCCAGAGCAAGCTCAAGTACTCTCTCTTCGTTGGCGCCTCGGCCGGTTCCGAGACTGAGAACCGATGGGCCGCTCTCGACATGATCAACCGCCGAAGCCCTCACCAAGTCGGCAAGGACATTGCCAAGGGAATCAACTCTGGCCGCATCAACTTCTTCGACAAGCACCTGTCCATGTTCCCCAGTGACCTCGTCTACGTATGATCTGAGCCCGCCTTCCTTTCGGCCCCACCGGCCTGCCCCTCGGCGGCCTCGCCTTAATCTCACACCGAGGTTGTGAAAGCTGTCTAGGAAGCAATTGAGCTGACTTGCTTGTGAAATAGGGTTACTACACCAAGGACCGTGCCAACTCTAACCTCGACGTGACTGTCGTTGAGGCTACTGACATTCTTGAGGATGGCAGCTTCGTGCCTGGTGCCTCGGTCGGTGCCACCCCTGAGCTCATTCAGATGGCCGACAAGGTACGTTATCTCTAGCCAGTCTCCGCTATCGCTGGTCAGGCCACGGGGACAGGAAAATGGAGACAGAGGAGCTCACAATTGCGCGCGCCTGCGCCCGTCTAGATCATCATCGAGGTCAACACCGCCATCCCCTCTTTCAAGGGTCTCCACGACATCACCTTCACCGACCTTCCCCCCCACCGCAAGCCCTACAACATCACCGCCGTCGAGGACCGCATCGGATCCCCCTCGGTCAAGGTTGACCCCTCCAAGGTTGTCGCCATCGTCGAGTCCGACTACTGGGATGCCACCGGTCCCAACGCCCCCGAGGATGAGACCTCTCGCCAGATCGCCACTCACCTGATCGAGTTCTTCGAGCACGAGGTTGCCCAGGGCCGCATGCCCGAGAACCTCCTCCCCCTCCAGTCCGGTATTGGCAACGTCGCCAACGCCATCGTCGGTGGTCTGAACGAGTCCAAGTTCAAGAACCTCAAGGTCTGGACCGAGGTTATCCAGGACACCTTCCTCGACCTTTTCGACTCTGGCAAGCTCGACTATGCTACCGCCACCTCGATCCGATTCTCCCCCGATGGCTTCAAGCGCTTCTACGACAACTGGGACGCCTACGCCGACAAGGTCCTCCTCCGAAGCCAGGCCGTGTCCAACGCGCCCGAGATCATCCGCCGTCTCGGTGTTATTGGCATGAACACCCCCGTCGAGGTGGACATTTACGCTCACGCCAACTCTACCTGCGTTAGCGGCTCTCGCATGCTCAACGGTTTGGGTGGTTCCGCCGACTTCCTCCGCAACTCCAAGTACTCCATCATGCACACACCCTCCAGCCGACCTTCCAAGACGGACCCCAACGGTGTCTCTTGCATCGTCCCCATGTGCACTCACATCGACCAGACCGAGCACGACCTGGACGTGATCGTCACCGAGCAGGGTCTCGCCGATGTTCGCGGTCTCAGCCCCCGCGAGCGTGCCAAGATCATCATCAACAAGTGCGCGCACCCCAAGTACCAGCCCATCCTGAACCACTACTACGACAAGGCCGAGTTCGAGTGCCTCAAGAAGGGCATGGGTCACGAGCCTCATCTGCTCTTCAACGCCTTTGATCTCCACAAGGCCCTTGCCGAGGAGGGAAGCATGCTCAAGGTCAAGCCTTGGTAAATGTGTGTGTGTCCCGACAGTGTATAATTAGCGAGAGAGAAAAAGAGAGGAGCGGGCGGAAGCCAAGGTAGTCAGTGTGGGAACCCGGAAAGGAAAGCTTCAAGCTGCGCGCGGAGATTTGGGTAACTACATATTGGGCCATATAGAGTTTTTGATGATATTCCCGGCACAATTGAGCATTGATTTTGACCATCTGCCTTGTCCCTTGATGTTTAGAGTGTCCACCGATCATCGGCCCCCGTCGGTTCCGACTTAGCAAGGTACCTAGCTCCGACTCGGAGTTTTACCTACAAAGTTTCATTAGCGTCATCTTGTCAACCACTTGTTAAGAACGACGTCATTCGGAAATTCGGGCTTTTGACAAGCGTCGTGTCACACACAGCATTTTGCATCGCGGGGTTACAACGCCGGGTTTCCGCTCACCTGACGTAAGGTTCTCGGAGCTTGATTTGAAGTCCACGAATTATATCCAGATATTTCTGACTACAAGAGGCGTTATTCTAGATCTCTAGATGCATATTTGAGGTTGTAGCTTCAGTTTCAATGGCTTTGTCGCATTGATTAGGGTGTTGTGCTCGGATCTACTTTGTGCTGGTCTGAGGCCGAGACATGAGATTGTAAGCCACGGGACATTGTGTGAGACGGAACATGTCCGTAATGTGAAGGTATCTGTTACTTGTTGTCACCTCTAGACGTACGCTTGTCTATTGTGGCTGAGTGAGACTGAACGATCAAGTCTAGATCGTCTTGGAGGGTGTGTGTTACAATAGACCACTTTGATGAGTTCAAAGGGAAAGTCGGTAGGAAACTAAGGATCAGCCACTGTTGTGTTATCGGAAATAGTGAAGGACGGCATGCAGTCTCCTACTAGGGGAAAACCAACTCCCAATTTATGTTCATAGTGTTTTTCTTTTCGTTAATGACGACTCTAAAGACGCCATTCACAACTGGAGAATGAGTTAAATAAATGACGGCATCAAACGCCAATACCATAAAACACTGTAAATACGTAACTTTCGCATGATCTGTAACTCAACGGCTTGTTTGATTTACCTAGTAACTTATCAAATTGGCTTTCTGAAATAAGCAGGTACTCCGTAGATGGGTCAGAGAATGATTTGCACCTCTAGAGTCGCCATTCTCTTCCGTACATTACACTATAATACCCCAGCTCGATGAACTTGGCCGAGAAAAAGGCTTCCATACTTACGCCTACGATGTCAACATTAATACACCTAATCTGTACTGTCCCCAGATGACACCTCTTCTGATCGAACCAAGGGTGCACGTGACAGCCCGCCAGGGTCGTGTCGCGAATGAGGCTAAAACCAATCCTTCAGCTAGAGTGTGCCTTGCAAGGGTGTACCCAAGATTACGTGTCGATTAATTGCACACATAAGGAGAGCCGAAAGCCGTCGTGGCCTCATTTAAACCATTTTCATCATTTCAACATCGCCAGAATGGACAAATTCGAAGACAAGACCATCACCTTGCCCGACGGCAGACTCATGGCCTATGCCATCTACGGTGTTGACGACGTCGCGGCACCTACAATCTTTTATTTTCATGGCTTTCCGGGCTCTCACCATGAGGCATATCAATCCAACGCCGCCGCTCTCAAGCACGGCATGCGCGTCATCGCCCCATCGCGACCTGGAAGCAGCCTGTCGACATTTCAGCCCAACCGCAGCCTCACCGACTACCCCAGCGATATCTTAGCACTGGCCGATCATCTTTCTGTTGGCAAGTTCGCCATCATCGGCGTATCTGGAGGCGGTCCGTACGCCATCGCATGTTTTAGAGGGATCCCACGTGATCGTCTTGTGGGCGTTGGCCTTGTTGCTGGACTGATGCCTTCGTCGTTGGGCACGACGGGCATGTTGATGAAGACCCGCATCATGCTGGGTATTGCACCTTGGGCTACTGGACTTTTGGGTTGGTTAGTGGATGGACAGATGGGCGTGGCAGCGAGAGACGATGACCCAGAGAAGATGCAGAAACTACTGGACCAAGAGTTCTCCAGCCGTCCTGAAAAGGATAAAGACATGTGGGAGAACTACCCAGAGATGAAAGAGGTGATTGTCCGCTCGATGCGAGAAGCCCTAAAGGCAGGCGGATACTCGATGGCATGGGAAGCTCGGCTCTACGGAAGTGACTGGGGATTCAAGTTGGAGGATATCAAGGTTGAGAAGGGACAGATGATATTCTGGCATGGAGATGAGGATGTGAATGTGCCGATCGGCATGGCTGAGAAGGCGGTTGCGTTGATGCCTGGTTCTGAGTTGAGGGTTCAGAAGGGGGAGACTCATATGACTGTTGTTGTTAGGATGGATGAGTATTTGGGAGAGTTGAAGGGTATGTTGGCTCGATGAAGGATGTGATTTGAGACATTGAGGTGTGAGATGGGTTTGGATATGACTATGGCAGATTGGATAGCGTGTGGTTGGTTGACTTACTCTTCAGAATTAAATTGATCCCCAAATATTCAAGTTGTGAAATTCAAAACTTGTATTATCTTTCTCTCATGCAATCAATTGCCTGTCCAATTATGAATTTCAAACCCGGAGAGTATACCTTAAGTCGGACAGTAGCTGAAAGCAGAGCCAGCTGATATAATCACGATGAGTAGTAGAAACTACCCAAAGACAGATCATAGATGGACGGCTGTTAGAATGTAGAATATACTCTCAAGTTAAAGATAACTATCTAGTATCCTTACTTCCCTTAAATCCGAGCAGTTCTCTCAACAGGCTCCTTCTGGTCCTCACCACTAGAAACAATCTCCTCAACAGCCCTATCCTTACCAGCCTCCCTATCCAGACCCCAATCCTCAATCTCGGGGTACTTGCGCACATAGAACCACATTCCCATGATTGCAACGATGCTTCCAATACTAAAGGCCGCGGCCAGAGGGAAACCAATGGGATACTTGGGAGAATCAGCTACTCTCCAAGCACGGAGCGGAATCGTGGCGTGGCCGACATAGACTAGGGTGACGGCGACGGCGACGAGGATGGATCGGACTTCGGGCTCTTTGCGGAGGATCTCGGCAAGCCAGGCGATGAGCGCGTATCCCCAAGCAGCTGTGGCAAATGTGAGGAAGTAGAAGCCCATGATGGTCTGCCAGGAGTTGGGCCAGCCCGACAGAACTGAAGTCGCGATGAGTTGAAGAGTCGCGGCGCCGATGCTGACTTGCCATCGCCAGGCCTTCCAGTCACTTAGAGCATTGAGACCGACGTTGCAAACGATACTGATGGCGTATCCACCGAGGGGAATCAGGTTGACCGTGTAGACTGAGTATCGTGGGGTTCCGTCTGCGTTGGTGAGACCCTTGAGGAAGAGAAGGAAGTATGCGTTGGCACGCTGACTCCAGGCAAACTGAAGATATGCAGCAAGGAAGAGATAAGAAAGCGGGCTCTTAACGAGCAGCTTCAACTTTTCAACAAGAGTCTTGAAGGGAATCAACTTGGAAGTCTTTGTTCCGCTGTCGTTCATGCGCTGGCGAGACAGCTCCCTCTCCTCTTCAGTCAGGTACAATGCTCGGGTGATGGCTGGTGAATCAGGGATGATGACGAGACCGACGAGACCCCAGAAGATGGTCATGGCTCCGGAGACAATAAAGAGCCATTGCCAGCCTGCGAGGCCGAGGTGGCCGTTGAGGTTCTTGTACAGGGCTGCTTGTACGATGCCGAGGAACATGTTTCCAGCGACGCCGCTAACGCCAAAGATTGCCAAGCGCTTGCCAAGCTCCTCAGGGCGATACCTATATCTTGTTAGATATAACTAATCAAAGTCTCTTTGGGTGTGACAAGTACCAGTTGAAAATCAAGTTTACGATACCCGGCCAAGATGTCGACTCAAACACGCCGAGGAAGAATCGCAGTGCAAAGATGGTCTTTGCGTTGCCGGCCTTGTAAGTGAACAGGGTGAACAGACCCCAGATGATCTCGCACACGGGGAGGAAGAGCGAGGGGCGGACGCGGGTCTGGATTAGCTGGGAGGGCACGATGAAGATGGCGTAGCCGATGGAGAAGTAGGTTGTGAACTCTACGAGTTCGTTGCCGAAGAGGGAGAGGTCTTCTTTCATGCCGGATACGTAGGCTGCTGTTGTGGCGGATTGATCCATGTCCTGTGATATGTGAGTTGGTGAGATCGAAATGAGTGTGAGTGTGGTTTATTACCTTGAATAGTCCGGCAATGAATGCCCAGACGAGGAGAAGCACATCAAGCTTCAAGACCAATACATGGGAGGGATCTTTAAAGTAAGGATGCACCTTGGCAAGCCATGATGTCGACTCGACAAAGGCGACAGCTGGTCGTTCATCAGAAGTCGAGTCATTCTTGAGACTAGTAGTAGGCGACATGTTGGGCAAGATATCACCAAAGAACGATCGTGAGTTAAACTGATCGACGGCAAAAGCAGCAGCACAAGGTGAGATGCCCGTATTTAAGTTCACGGACGATATAACCGTTTTTACATGGCGTCTTATTCGTCTGGACAAGGGGAGTAAAAAACTTGTAGGCATGGTCTCGCTAATTCCCCCCCCAGCTAAACTACTTCCTATGTCGAAGCTATTATGACGAGATCAGTCTTGACGATTCCGCAACGGGGGGAGAAATGACTGTAGTAAACCGATCCAGCAGCAGATTTGGCTGTCAACCACAGGGACCAAACTCCCGCCCTTCAAAGCAGACGCGATCCACATGAGTTGAATCAGAAGCAATTCAATTGGACGGCTCCGATGGGCGGTTGCATGCTTCCGATGGAGAAACGATGTCGTCTTCAACCCTTGAAATGATGATAGATTTTACCCCGTCTAGCGCTACGTAGGACGTCTTGGCGGCTGATGACGACAGTCAGCGTTTCCTTTCTGGTATAGGTCGACGGTTACTGGATCCGACGGCGGAGATAAGCGACCGAGTTACAAGAGGGCTTCATTTAGCATTAAACAGCATACGACTCTCAGCACAGATCTTCATTTCACGTCTGATTAACCCCAAGTCCTTATTAACTGCCCATCATGTCTGAACCTCTCTACCCTGCCTACCTCCCCACCAGATCCGACGGCTACGTCGCCCCTCTGGCCGTACCCTTGTTCGACGGCGACGAGCCGGGGCTCCGGGCAGATCCCGCTAAGCCCTCTCTTCTGAAGGCCGGCGCTACTGTCACCGACATAACTCCCCGCATTGGCACTGAGATCCGGGGTGTACAGATTAGCAAGTTGAGCAGTGAGGGACTCGATGAGATTGCTCTCCTGGCGGCTGAGAGAGGTGTTGTTGTTTTTGTGAGCAAATTTGTTTTCTGTGGCATTTTCGTAAGCTAACGAGGTGGTTAGCGGGATCAAGACTTTGCCGATGTTGGGTTTGACCGACAGCGTGAGATTGTAAAGCATTATGGCCCTCTTCACCTGCATCCCACAATGGGATACCCCAAGGGCACTGGTCCTGAATTCCACGTCGTCTATGCTGACGAAAAGTCGTGAGTCTGCCCCATCGCGGTGTACCTAAACTTGGTATCTAACAAAATCTAGTGGCAACCTGAGAAGCCTCCTTGGTCCTCGCACAACCTACGACCTCTGGCACATCGACCAGACCTTTACTCCCAACGTCCCCTCAACCACCTTTTTCTGGGTTCTTGAAATACCCAAATCTGGTGGCGGTGACACTGCTTTTACCTCTCTCACACATGCCTACGAGGCTCTCTCTCCCGCCTTCAGAGAGACTCTCCACTCCCTAAAACTCCAACACACATCCGCCTCAGAAGGTGAAGTCAGAAGAGTCGGAACCGAGCGTGCCCTCGCAGAAGCAATCAACACAACTCACCCCCTCGTAATCAAGCATCCCGTAACCGGCAAACCCGCACTCTTCGTCAACCCTACCATCGCCCGTCAAGTCGAGGGTTTCCTACCCGAAGAGTCACAGCACCTGCTTTCGTTCCTGCACAACCATATTCGCAGCTTGGACTTTAGCTGCCGTGTAAAGTGGGAGAAGGGGACGGTTGTTGTTTGGGATCAGAGGTCAGCGGGACACTCTGCTGTTCCTGATTTTCAGGATAGTGAGAGGAGGCATATGGTTAGGGTGATTCCTTATGGATCTAAGCCTGAGCCTGTTTCTAAGTGAATGTTGTGTGAGATACCATAAATTATGATGTAAAATTTGGATGAATAGCCTAGATCAAAAAGCTTGCTCCGGCTTGCCTGTTCAGTTATGTGAATTGGGAGGCCTGTACTCTTTGACACCATTGCAACAATAACTACGAGAAGACTCACCGTATACTTGACCAAAGTAATGATGCTGACGGATGAACTCAAGCCATGTTTCTGGATGCCGCCTCGTGGCTTACCCTTGCCAGGGCGTGTTTCACAAGACCCAGCCAAGACCAGAGGCGTGTGGTTATGGAACAGCCCCAAAACGTCCCGACAAAGAGGCACCTAATGCAGGTAAGAAACGACCGGTCAGATTCAATAAGCTATTTTGTCAAACTAATGTACAGTTGCATATTCCGCTCTCCAATTTTCAACAGTATCCTACTCGTACAATCCTCCTATTCAAGTTCAAGTTTCCTAACCCACTCGGTTGGCAGTTGTCCAGCGCTGAGCCGGGTCCACGACATGCTTCTCGACCTCAGTGACGGGCATGTCGCCGAGCGTGGAGCCGCTGGCTGTTGAGTCGATGGATCGGCGTTGGCCGTTTCGCCGGCCCATGACTTGCTTGTATCTCCTGGAAGCAGGGGACAAGGCGCTGAGAGAGAAGCGGCGCTTAGAGCTATCAGGTATGTTAACAGAGCGTTGAGATGTTGGCATCGGGTTGGTCTTACTTGGGTGCCATGTTGAAGTCTAGATTGGTAGTAAGTTTGTCAGAGGATGCTCAAGATGAGGTAGCTTCTTGTGTTGAGTGTTGTGATATGATCGTGAGTGGTGTCTTTGAATTGTTAACCTCTTGATTTACGAGGACCACAACGGGGTTTTTATAGACGAAGATGATGATGATCATTAACATCCTAAGACCCTTCCATTTCAAACATGGCTGCCTTCATCATGAAAATTCGCCCCCATGTTGTACTCATGTCGTCCATCATTACCCTCTTACGCCACAAAGCCTCACATGAACACGACCCCCTACACCTGACAAGCCACTCAAGACATTTGGCAGTCGAGTTGAGTACCGAAGTGACATCAGTCTGAGTGCTTCATCCTTGCATATTTCCAAAAAAGAGCAGACCGTGTTCTGAACCGCGCCGCAAAGATGACGTTGCCTAGCCTTTCAGTGACGAAAGATGCTGTTTGGCGATTTATCCAGCTAAATAGCCGCCCAATAGCCGCCCCCTTTCCATAGAGACGGAGAGAACTGACCTCGCTTATTCTGGTAGGGATTATCACCCCTTGGCTCTGCCTTTAGGATCTACCGAGTAATGGCCAGTGGGTCAAGGACCCTGGAGATCCCAAGAGGCGAAGATACCGCGAGAGGGAGGCGCATCTATTTAACTCCTTTTTTTATTTTATTTAAACAAACTACGTCTTGAACCTTGCTATGACTTGTGTATCCTAGTTGTTACAGTAACGCTAGTCTGAGAGTGCTTCCAATCCTTAGCACTATTTGTCTCTTCTCGCAAGATGTTCCGCTGACTGTCCCCGTCGTCAGAGTCGATACGAGCTGGGTCCGGGACGTTGACATAATTCCGACGGCCCATCTCAAAATTGTTTGTGCCACCGGTGCCTGAGGGACCACCCGTAGAGGCCCCTCGGAAGCCAGAACTGCGTCCATGACTGCCAAAGGGCAGGTACTTGATGAGGGGACGGAAGGCTACCAGGGAGGCGGTTAGGATAGAAAGACCGAATTCGAGGACAGAGCTGAGGTTACGGTTAGCAAATCTAAACTTGAAGTTGACTTGAAAGGGGGGAGGGCTGGACATGAAGAAGACGTACTAGATGAAAGATTCCAGTTGGAGGTCCAATGCAGCAGCAATGTCTTTGGAATTGACGATTTGGATCAAACTCTTGAGCCGCACAATGCTGACAATAACAGTTCCGGCGCCGAGTCCCAGCAAGATAATGATGGCGACCTTAGTCCTCCTACCCATCTGCAAACCCTTGAGCAAGAAAACAGGCAGCACGGCGTAGAACAGCGCCGATGCAATGTCCAGCGCCGACACAGCAAAGCCCAAGCCTGCTAGCTGTGAAGAAGAAAGACATCGACCAGTACCATCTCCCCATACTGCCTTCAGTGGGATGCACTGCAGCACGTCGACAAGAAGACAGCCCAGGGCGTAGAGACCGACGATGACCATAGATATCACAAGCAAACGCTGGGTACGAGGCCACCCCTGAACGATTCGATGCAAGACCAAAGCCACGCTGATGCGCACAATGGCAAAGCCGGCGACGTAGGTGATCTGGGCGATGGTAAAGTACCTCGAAGCCTCCATGACGTTGTAGTTTTCGAGGGTAGAGATGACGAGAGGGTCGGTTTCGCCGAAGCCGTACGAGAGAGAAACGAAGCAGAAGGAGCACATGAGGATGAATGCTACAAGTGCGATCGCAATGACATAGTCGTCGTAACCGAGCGTGGTCAGCTTGGTGCGTACACCGAGGCGGGCGAGGACCACGAAGACGTCGATGCCAATGAAGGCGGCCATCACCGGAGAAAGAGTGTCGCGTGTGGTCATGGTTGTCTGTATAGTTAACAGGTTAGTTAATCATCACCTTACAGAAAGGGAAAAAGACGAAGCTTCGCTTACAGAGAATGGACAACGGCAAGCCGTTTCGTTTTAAGAAAGATAACAACGATCAAAAAAGATAGGTAGCCGCAATTAACGAGCCGGCGCGCGGGATGGGTGCTGACCTTATTTAGAACTCGTCGCCCCAAAAAGGGCCCAAGAATAACTTCAAACAATTCCCATTCGTAACCTTTGATCCGACCCGAAAAGACAGACGATGATCGGCCATGCCCCTTACCATCCGGGTCGAGTCGTTAGCGTATCCGGGTCCCTGGTCGAAAATTTTCTACTTTACCAACCTTTGCGATGATCAGCCGTTTGTTGGTTCGTTGCAGGGTGACAAAACGTTGGTTTGGTACCGGGCGTTTTGAGGTATGGGGATTGTCTAGGGTCCCCTTGCTTCCTTGGTACTACGACGTTGACGACCAGTTACGGAGGAACCGTTAAAAAGTCATTGACAAAGAAAGGAAAAAGTAACAAGAACGCTACGGAAGAAACCGTTGCTGAAGAATGAAGAAAAAGCAATAACAACGCTACGTCGCGGGACGATCACTCTTACTCGTTGACTCTTAAGAACTAGCAAGGAATAAAATACCCTAGTTATGCACTGATAATGATTATCCCACTAACCTCCCCTGAAGCTCTAGAGGCTGGAGGGAAAGAAACGCTGAAGCAAGCAAAGGCGAGATATGCCATTTAGTAACTGGCAAGGGCATCGGATATGGCGTTGTTTCTGTGGCAAAGACCTTTAAAAGGTCCGTCCGTAAAACTAGATGCTCTTGCGGGGCGAATGCGAACTACACTACGGAGTATAAGGAAAGGCTGGAAATGGTCTGATTAAGGCGTGAAACAGGGCTATGGGGTGATCTGGGATACCTGGGGAAAAACTGCCATGGGAGAGTCGAGGCGATGTTACATGCCTTGTCAGGAGGATTCAGAATAGCCGAGATGACTAGCCACATAAAGAGGGCTAGCACTATTCTCTCAGCTGATTTTCCTTGTAAACTAGCCAAATCCAGTTATCTTACGGCTGTTGTTGGTTGTTGCTTGCTCTGAATTCTCAACACCCCTGGCATCGCGGAGCTGTATTTTGCCCAGGAACCTAACCAAAGCTACTCCGTAGTACAGGTCTGTATCCACAGACGAGCAACGATGTGAATTGAAACCCCCTGGCTCTTTCAACGGATATCTTTGGCCGTGTTAGGTATAACAAGGGGCCCCCTTCCTCATTAGCCCACACATTCTCTTCGCAAAACTTGCTTTTTACCTACTTTGTAACCATCCATTGACAATCACCAGTTTTTTCCAAGAAATACAACCATGGCCGCCGAAGCTCTCCCCAGTGTCACCCAAGACATTACTGCCGAATGGCTCGCCCCCAAGATTGGCCTCAAGAATGCCAAGATTGAATTTAAGAATACAGTCGCTGGCACGGCCACCTTGGTCCTCGTGACCGCCACCCCCGAGGGTGATGATGAGAAGCCGATCAATGTCTGTGTCAAGGGTGGCTTCAACCCAACCATGCTACAGCAGTTGCCCTTTATCCTGTCGCTCTACGCCCGCGAGGTTGACTTTTACAACAACCTGGCACCTCAAGTACCTCATCTCAATGTACCAAAGAAGTTGTGGGCTCAGAAGAATACAGAGAATGCCGTCCTGGTTATGGAGGACATTGCAGCTGCAGGCTATTCATTTGCCGATCCCGTCGACACCTGGCCCGTCCACCGCGTCAAGAAGGTTGTTGAGGATTTTGCCGCCCTGCACGCCGGTACCTGGGGATTCGACGCTGCCAGCGTCCCCTGGCTGGATAGCCACTACGAGAGTGCGGTGCTGGGACTATGCGCAATGTGGGATGCCATTGTCCTGGCTGAGGATAGGCCGCCTGTGCCTGAGTACATGAAGGACCAGAAACGGATGACAGCCGCCATAGAGAAGTGGTTCGCCACCCGGAATCCCAAGTTCCAGTGCATCCTACACGGAGACGCACATCTTGGCAACATGGCGTGGTCAGAGGAGAAGGATGCGCCCATGGTTCTCGACTGGCAGATCATCCACTCGGGATCATGCTTCACAGACGTTGCCTACTTTGTCATGACGGCACTAACGATCGAGGATCGGAAGGAGCATGAGATGGATATCCTTGACCATTACCTCGCCAAGTTGCACGAGTTTGGTGCACCAAAGTTTTCAAGGGAGGATCCTGAGGTTATGGAGGAATATCGCAAGTCGTTGATGGCAGGATATTCTTGGGTCCTCTGCCCTTATACTATGCAGACGAAGGAGCGAGTATGGGCTATTGTATCACGGTTGGTGTCAGCCATGGAGGAGCATAACCCTGTTGAGCTGCTAGAGAAGGAGTAGATAGATTAATCTTGGTGTAGAGCGCATAATATTAGCTTATCACAGCCCTGACATTATCCCATGCGGAAGCCTCCCCTCCGTACCTTGTCCCCCGATGTTCAGAATGAGCCTAACGACGACGGAGATATGTCCAGATGCTGAACACTTTATCCGAGACGAGTCTGGGGATTCATGACTCTAATAAACCTTAATATTTAGTTCAACTAATCGAGGCCAATCGGTGCACTTTCCTTCATTCCGGAGACTAGGGGAGGGTTAGAAGGAGGATCAGCGATCCCCCGAATTATCGAAATTACCTTAGATTGGCTCAAGGTTAGGCAAAGGATGCTCCAATTAGTCCGCAGAGTTTATTTTGGACGACTGAGTTCTATTAAAGTGAGTACATCTAACACGCCTCGAGAACTCGCCAAGAGGAACTTGGGTATGATATTGTAATCTCCCCGTAGTAAACGCTAGGAGAAACTGCCAGCGTAACGCATGCTCTTGAACCTCAGTTGCTAGTCATTAACCCTTAACATTCATCCGCCCCCCTTTATAGCTATTGGAAGCGCGTGGAAAGCCCCAATGTGAAGCAAAGTGAATATGACGTGTCGTCCTGTTATTCTTAGAATAAAGCTGAATCCATGAATGTGCACCGAGCGGCCAAGTTAGAGTGCCAAGTGTGTTCTGCTCACTCAATACCCAACCCTTCAATCCTTCTTCAACCCATCCGCAGCCCTCTTCTTTTCAAAAACATCAATAACCAACTTCTGCCTTATCCACTCGGGAAACGAGTCAAAAACCGCAATTTGCATCACATGAAACGGCCATGGACAAAGCTCAAGATATCCCCTAGACGCAGCCCTTCCAGCTTGATCCATGACCGCTTTAGCAAACTGTTTCGAGCTGGGAGAGCCGGGCTGTAAGCCACCATTGTTCGACTGTGATTCGACGTCTCCGGGTACGATGCCTAGCACGTCGATTGGTAGTTTGTCCGCTTTCATTTCTCTGGCCACGGCGTTGGTGAGGGATGTTACGAAGCCTTTGGTGGCAGAGTAGGCAGCAACACCTGGCATGCCCATCCTAGCACCGGAGCTGACGTTGATGATCAGACATGGACCATTCTTTGCCAGCAGTGGGATCATAAGGCGTGTGACATGGGCCATAAACCGAGCACTCAGAAACACAACACCATCCAAGTCCTCAGCCGAGTACTCATCAAGTCTTCGAAACCTTGGTGCACCAATCATCTGCATGCCACCAACATTGTTGATAAGAACGGTGATTTGAAGGTCCGAGACGGAATCCAGCGCTGTCTCAATCTCAGCAGGTGAAGCATGCACCGCATCAAGCACCAAGATCTTGACCCCGGCACCCGGGAACTTGGCAACGATGCTATCGCGTGCTTCCTCCAGTTCATCGCGCTTATGCCCTGATAGGATGACATTGAAGCCCTTTGCAGCCAGCTCCTCGGCGAGTCCCCGTCCTATGCCGGCAGAGGCTCCTGTAATCAAGGCCCAAGCGCGCGGCCCTCGGTTATATCGCTTGAGAGTCGTGTTGAGAGGAAGCCAGAGCGAGACATGACTGAGAATTCGATAAGTGGTTAAGATGACGCTGGTCAGGCCGATGAGTTGTAGAATCGTGCCAATGAACAACATGTTTGTAGAAACTTGGGCCATAAAAGACGAGAACGAGCCTGATAAGGTGCAAGTTGTGAGGGAGCGACTGAATTTATTCACCAATGCTAGCGCTCGGCCTCTTTGACGCGAGCGGTTAGTCGGCGCTCGGTATGACCAGATCTGTCAAGCTGACGAGCAATTCCCCGATTTAGACATCGGTTATGTTAGCTCTGACAGGGGTTTTATTCCAAACATCAAAGGTGAGGATTGCGAGTCCAATTTTGAAAGACTACAGTAAGCGGGCATGTTGGAGAAGGACGTGGCTTGTGTCTTCTTTGAATGGGCTTGGCGGAATCCTTCCTCAGAGTAGCGGAAATAGATATGTACTATAAGGTAATGAGATACTACACCAAATGGGATGTTCAGACGAAAGGGATGCTGCAGAACCGGTATGGGAAACTTTTGTGTCTTTTTAACACAGTACCTGTCATACCTGACTACCGGGAGCATCTCGATCATGGTTCAGTAAATCAATTCTCTTGCAGCTCAAGTTTGACCTGTAGCGAGTAGCATGCCCCCTCCGATACGATTTTACGTATCCAGCTCGGCCTTAGCTCCCCCGAGTTTGGAGCCAAGAAGCTCTGGGCTAACGAAGGGACAAGTATTTAAACACATAGAAGCGTCTTTAATCTATTGAAACTTTAGTTCTATTTCACCTGTCGGAGTAACTTCTCTATGAACAACGCCATGAACCAGCATTCACGACCAGAAGGATTTACCAACCCAATCCTCCCAGGTTGGAATCCAGACCCAAGCTGTATTTTTGTTCCAGAGTGGGACAACACATTCTTTTGTGTGACTTCATCCTTCATGATATTCCCCGGCCTTCCTCTATATTCTAGTAAGGACCTGGTCAACTGGAAGCTCGGCTGCAACGTCGTGAACCGTCGCGGACAGGTTCCTGAGCTTGGTCTACACGATGCACAGGATAATGGCATATTTGCTCCTACCATACGATACCACGATAAGAAGTTCTACGTTATTGTGGAATATATCACAATCGGGGATGCGGAAGCTTCTTTTGGCCTTGTCTTTTCCTCGTCAGATCCATTCGATCCAGATTCTTGGACTGATCCCATCGTTTTTCGACAACCTCAGTTAATCCTCGACCCTGACCTATTCTGGGACGACGATGGCCGAGTTCTCGTTCAAGCGGCCTCATTTCGTCAAGAAATTGTCCAATTCGAACTCAACCTCGACACCGGAGCAACAGGACCTGAAAAGACGCTCTGGAAAGGTACGGGTGGGATAGCGCCTGAAGGTCCACACCTATACAAGAAAGATGGCTGGTATTATCTGCTCATCGCAGAGGGAGGCACAGACCTACCGCACTGCGTCACCATCGCTCGATCACGGAGCCCGAGTGGATCGTTTGAGGGGTTTGCAGATAACCCTATCCTTACGAACCGCAACACGAGTGAGTTCTTTCAGACGATTGGCCATGCCGACTTTTTTCAGGACGGAGATGGGAACTGGTGGGGAGTGGCATTGGCGACACGTTCGGGGCCTGAGTATGCGAATTACCCCATGGGTCGAGAGACCGTCTTGTTCCCTGTGTCTTGGGCAGAGAACGACTGGCCTCGGCCGGAGCCAGTTAGAGGTTGGGTGAGTACCACGTCCTTACCAGAGAGCGATCTTAGAGTCCTTGGATCGGGACAATTCGTCGACGAGGGGGATGAGTTGGACTTTGCGGTCGGCTCAAAGCTCCCATTTCACTTTGTCCACTGGCGATTCCCTCCTGAAAACTCGATTACCGTCTCACCACCTGGCCATGCCAACAGCCTTTGCCTCATATCTTCTCAGCAATCCTTGGATGGAAAGTTCAAGGACGGTCAAGGTTTGACATTTGTAGGTCGTCGACAAACGTCAACCCTGTTCAACTTCAGCATTGAGCTTCAGTCACCGCTTATCCTCTACGAGAATGAAGAAGTCGGTGTGACAGTCTTCCTCACTGAGCTTCAGCACGTCAGTCTCAGCGTTACCTGGGTGAAAACTGAAGACGCTGTGTTGCGCCTCTATCTTCGGTTCCGCCAGACTGGGTCGTCTTCCTCCAACGACTTGATTCCTCTTCCAGACAACTCGTCTGGGCGAATCAAGTTCAGCATCAAGACAGATAACGCGCTCGAATACATATTTTCAGCGACACTTTTAGATGAAGACGGTCATGATCGAGACTGTTGCATGTCCAAGACGGCCTCGGCCACGACCACGAGTGGAGGCGCTGGGCAATGGGGAGGTCAGTGCATACCTATTCTTCCAGTGATGAAATATCCAGAGTGCAAAGTGCTAATCTAAGTTTCGTGCAGGCTCACTTCTAGGAGTATACGCCACGACGAATAGTGGCCTAGACAAGAGCGAAGTGCATGTAAGCCGGTGGAGGTATGAAAATCTGGGACAGATGATCAGCAGTACAGAAGTAATCCGCCCTTCCAAAAATGAGTAGAGAGTATGTCACACAAGATTAAAAAACTCTTCAATTATTTTGTTATATAGGTTGAAGTAATATGTCACCAGAATCAACACCGTAACGCTCCTTCACCTAACAAACATTGTTATACGATGCATAATATCTTCTTCCTCCGCAATACACAAGCTTCTCTTTGCCTATTTTGCTTCCACCAGTTAGTCCTGCTACTCATCGTTTCCTCGTGGTAATGAATACCGAGGTTCCGTAAATAATACAATTGGTCTACAAGCAACCACGAATATAATGCAACCGCGGTGTGTTCACGCTACTAGATCTTCACACTCCTCGACTGCCGTGTTGCTATTAAGATCCATGGATATCAAGGCCTCATATATTATTATTATATACCATATCCAACTGCCCGTCAGATGATGGCTCACTGAATCCAAACATCTGCCTCTGACTATTCCAGCCCAATGACAATCACCCTCCCCATTTTAGATCCGATAGCAATCATAGAACCCGTCGTCGCCGTGCAAGATGCCGCATATTCCGAAGGCAGCCAGAGCACATTTTCCCCATCTCTCACAAGCCAGGACCCATTCTGGCTCACATGATATCTACTCATGTAGTCTTTACTCCTAGGAGACGACGACGATGAAGCTGGCTCGCTCAACGCGGCCTCCACCCTCAAGAAAGCTGGTTGAAACTTGCAGCAGTCGTGCGTTAGAAAACCCAGATCCGACCACTCTCGGAGGAGCTGTCCCGTCTTGCTGTCCCATATCTTGCCTGCCCATCTTCGACGCCCGGCAATGACATGTCGTCCGTCTGATGAGAAATCGGCCACGCTGACATCTCTAAAGTCCCCTGTCCAGCATTCGTCAGTTGAAAGGTTTGTAGTCACAATTTCAATGTTTTCCTTGACAAAAAGGACCCGCTCGCCGTCTGGCGATAGGGCAACCGAATCCACCCGCCTAGTGCCATCAATTGGCAGTATTCCAACATGTCCTGCATCCGGGTCCTTCATGTCCCATATTTGAACTACAGACCGAGTTTCAAATCCCTCGCGTGTCGACGAAGCCGCTGCTAGTCGTCCTCCATTTCGAGTGAATGACAGAGACCGGACCCAATCGAAGTTTGTTGCCAGCGTGTGTGTCGTAGACATAGTGTCCAAATCGATGATCTGGACCTGTCCTCTCAAACCAACACCCAGCAGGGATGCCCTCTCTGCTGTGGCCATAGCAGTGAGGCCATTAAAATTCAACCACCCCTTGCGGGTTCCTTGCTGTACATCCCAGATTGTTATCCTGCGTACGAGGTCTGACGACACGACAAGCTTGAAGTTGGATGCAAAGGCAATCTCCCGGACAGGTTCAATATGGCCTTCGCCTATTTCAGAAGTCGTGACAGTCAAATCCCAAATTTTGGCCGAGGATCCATTCGCGAACGAGGCAAGTAATTCTCCATCTGAGGAGAAGGCAAGGGACCCGGTAGCCTTGTCATGTCCGGGCAGGATTTGGGTTTTGGAGCCCTCGTCGAGATTCAATATAGCCACATTGCCACGGATGGAGCCTACAGCCACCCGGTCCCTTGAACAGGCCACTGCTGTGATGGCCGTACACGGACACTCGATCGTACGAAGGCATTGTCCTGTTGCCGTGTCCCACAACACAACCGTGTTCTCATACGAGGCTGAATACAGCACGGTGCCGTCCGCCGAGAACTCCATTTTCGAGATGGCAACTTGAGGACTCGTTAGATACCGCCACTTGGTATCCCTTGCCGTTTCCCACTCGAACAATTTGATCGTCTTGTTTCTACTCAGCGCCAGCCACTTCCCATCTTTAGAGAACTGCTCGGCTTTGACGGCAGGGTCAGCAACACTATTCCTTCTGAGGTTGCAGGCGTACACCAAGACCATGCCGCACGTGTGTGAATCAATGAGTCGGCCCTTGTGCTCCTTTGTCACCACTGAGAGATAATGGCCATCAGCCGAAAAAGCCATAGAGCTGATGTCCCTGGTGTCAGGCACAAGGTAGGTTCCCAAGCACTCGCCATTTTTTGGGTCCCAGATTCTCACAGTTCCTTCGGAGGCCGAAGCGAGTCTCCCGTCCATTGAAACGGCGAGTGTCATGACAAGTTCCCCATAGCAATCAAGAGTATAGATGTATATACCGCTTGCTGGGTCCATGATCTTGACATCGGTTGCATTTGCCATTGCAACCCACCCATTGGCCAAAAAGGTGACACAGCTTCTTGAGCCGAAGCCAGCATTGAACTCGTGTAAGCATGCTGACCAGTCGGCTTCTACCACTGGTAATTGGACTATCCATTGAGGGATCTGCGCCTCAAACGTTTGGCGAACTAAACTCGCCTTTGGGGCAAAGACGAGGGCTGATATGTAGAGCTGCAACGGTGTCATGTCAACCATAGCTCGGGATGCAAACACAAATCGCTTGGCGTCCTTGAGAAACGTAGACATATTGATGCCGTCCTCTACCTAAGTTACGCGTTGGTTCAGCATGGAAAAGGAGTCGATAGGCAAGGTGACTTACATCAGTGACCTGCTGTAGGTCATCAATCAACCTAGAGGCCTCGGATAACTTGTCCATGAGACTTAGGGACTCCAGCCAGTTGAGAAAGTATCTCAGCATGAACCGATGAACTGGACTTCCATCTTTGATCATCCGATCGCTTGTCTTGACATGATGCACCCAAGAAATGGATGCATATTGTGCTTCTGGAGGGAGGAATTTCAAAAGCGTGCTCTGCTCTATCGAAGAGCGATCATATCCCGGTGAAATCAGGCCACAGATATCTGCCTTGAGTGTCTCTGACAAGATGTCCAAACAATGAGTAGCCAGTCTCTGGTGAGCTTTGGCTTCATCAACTCGAAACTCTCCAGCGTCGGTTTCATGGACTAGGAAATCTCGAAATGACAGATGAAACAGCCTGACGGGACTCATTGGGGAATTTTCATCCGGCAAATCGAGGACTGAGCGTAGATAACGGAGCTGGCCGTCAACTTCTTGTATCGAGATCTTCAATAGACGAGATAGCGGACTCGGTCCAAGTGGACTTGCCAGAAGGATCACGGAGCCTATGACTTGCTTGAAGGTGGCTCTGAATTTATCTCGATAAAAAATGGGGACGAGTTCCATCATTCGACTCAAGACAGGGTAGTAGAGCTTTCCGTACTCCGATGTAGATGTTGCTGGGTTTTCGAGGAAGAAGTTAACGATAGTATCCGGCCCCTCTGGCCAGAGTCGAAGCAGACGAAGAAATGTTGCCACAGAAATGAACAACGGTGTACACATTTTCACTAGTTTTTGGAGTCTCTTGTCTCCAGGCCAATCGTCAGCAAGATGAGAGTCCTTGCCGCTTACTTGGTTGTACTCGCGTCTGAATTTGGACATGTGGTGCTCCAACACCACGCGGATGTCATGCTCAACAACATGCTCATCCACTCGATGAAGCACTAGGTCTCGGTAGGTTCCGTTGGCAATACTGAATTGGTTTCGAATGTCGAATTCCGGCCTGCTGGTTATAAACACCTTGAGATTCCTAAGCTGGCTTTTTGTCAAGAGATCAATGATTGCCTCTCGGTGTGTCTCATGCTCACACTCGTCGAGTGCGTCAATCACTACCAGTAGCGTTCTGGTAAATCCTTCGTCTTGAAGTTTTTTCAGAGGGCCGAGAATGAGCCCTTGGAACTGAACACTCAGATATCCCTCGACCATTCGGGGTTCGTTCTCGATAGCGTCGCAGATATGCTTGCACAGCAAGGGAAGCTTGCGAGCAAGTTGATATGCGATCGTGGTGAACAGATGTCTCGCGTTATCGCGTTCACCATCACCCCTCTTAAAGAAAAAGCTGGCACCAAGTGCGTCCCCCTTCAATTCTCGAGCCACGGTATGAGAAATGGTGGATTTGCCGGTACCAGCTAAGCCTTGCAGCCAGAAAACTCTAGGGCTCTGGGGGTCGTGAGTCCATTCATATATCGTCTTGAGAAGCTCAACTCGAGTGTTGGGGTGACAAGCAACATCTGCCTGGTTGTCGAAATGATCAAAGGCGGCGCCGGCTGTAGGAAGTTTGGATAAGA
Organism: Fusarium drepaniforme; assembly: GCA_012978555.1. Classification (NCBI taxonomy): domain Eukaryota; kingdom Fungi; phylum Ascomycota; class Sordariomycetes; order Hypocreales; family Nectriaceae; genus Fusarium; species Fusarium drepaniforme. The sequence goes on from JAALXN010000750.1 coordinate 39,008, forward strand.
GGCCCTCTTGGTACACGTGGTAGACGATCTTGCTAGAATGCGGCGTCAGAACCGTAGTAGCCGTGTGAGCCGAAGGCGCCTTGGAACTTACGGAGGTTCTTGTAACGTCTTACGAACGTCGCTGACAAGCTGCAGAACATCCTGGGTGGTTGCTCGGTCCTGAAAGCTGCAAAGCTTCTCACAAACATCCCCAGCTTGGTTGAGCTGTCCCCCAGCCTGATCCATGTCTCCCAAGTAGTTTGCCGCGTCTCCAAGTTGGAACGGCGCCTTGACAAATCTGCTATTTTGTCGTTGTTGATAAACAGCAAAGCCGAGGAACCTTAGCGAGCTAGAATAGGCTTCAACGATGGCAGTCTTGAGATGGTCGAGAGCGTCTTCGGGAAGAGCAGCCGTGGCTAGGTCAGAATCCATGTAGATTCGTTGGTACATGTTGCACTGGAGGAAGAGCGAGGTAACTCTGGCGAGGCCTCCAAGAAGTTTCTCCCTCAATTCGGTTCCTGCAGTGATTGTCTGTGCAAATGTTAGAGATACACCGCCAAGAGATGATGGAAAACGTACCATGAGAACGAATCGCACTGCAACCCATGGGAGAGCGGCGTGAACAGGGTCAACACTGACAGCGACGTCGCCGAGGACTGCGAACTTGGTAAGGGTTGAAATGACCTTCTTGACAAAGCGGGACGTGTTGCCGTCATGATGTTGACTGTTGATTTCATGCTCCATCTCGTCCTTGATGACTGTGGCTAGTTCTCTGGCGCCTAGAGGTTCGTTGCCAGAATCACCGATGGCCTTGGCTGTAAATGTGTCGATAATCTCAGAGACATGCCGATCCTCCTCGGACTCTCGAGCCTTATCAAGCGCAGCATCCCAAAACTCCTGGAAGATAGCATCGGCGTCTTTCAGTGCCGTACGCTGTTCGCTCTGTCGCTTGTCAATTGGTGTTGTTGAGGGAGCCTTGGCGATAACGGATGACGGCAATGTCGCGGTTGAGGGTACGTGCGCATTGGAAGCCACTTGGGACGGAGCCGTCAACCTGGCCGACCGATGGCTTTGAGACGAAGGCGAAGACGTCTCTACAATTCAGCTTCGTTAGACCAGCACAAAGCACGGATTCATTCTGGTCCACCTACTCTGTGGAGATTCCACAATCCTAGTATCGCTCCGACTTAGTTTTGACCTCGTTGAACTCCACGAGCGACATCCGGCGAAGCAGTGCCATGATTTTCCCGTGAGTTCGTCGTCGGACATGATTGTGGTCGTGGAGATGTAGGATCCAAGTCAGCCTGGTGATGAAATAACTGAGAGACAGCCTTGACAGTCCTGCATGCATCCCCTGTCTCGCGCCCAAGCCAAATGGAGTCGTCCAGCTCCCAAGGCGTTCTCCGAATGGGTGACATTACGACAGTTCTTTGGTCGTGTGCCCCCCGCTGCGTTGTGGTGGCTGAGCCTAGCTGCATGTTCGGGCAGCTTCTGCGGAGTAAACAGGCGCTTAACTGCCTCCCAGTTCAGTTGCCTTATCGCAGGGGTCAGCTTCCAGAGGCTGTCCGCCCAGTGGTGAAATGAGCGCCTCAATGTGCAAGAGTGGCAAACGGGGCAGACATGGCTACCCTTCAATCAGGTTACTGTGCAAGTTCTCGTACGTACAATGGGGTTGTGGTCCTCACTACAACTGATGCCGAACGTGACAAAAAAGCCAGCCCAAAAATGATAAACCTCGAACAACCGACAGTCCAATATTGAACATATTACTTTTCCGGCTGCCACCTCATAATATCCCATCCACCCATCCCATCAACCCCCTCCATCCCCGGCCTCCACCTCCAAACACCAACCTTTTCAAACCCCAACTTAGCATACAATCCCGATCCAGCAGGCGTAGCAGAGAGCTCAATAGGAACGCCTTCCTCCTTTGCCTTGTTAATCCCCCACTCAACAAGCATCCGCGCAATACCACGACCTTGAAATCCAGGGTCCACGGCAATGTCCATGATGCCGTATTGTGGTAGATTGTCGATTCTGGGGCAAAAGTAGTTGTTGGAGGATGGGAGGCGGCATGTACGGGCCATGATGGAGGCGTTTTGAGCTGATACTAAGGGATCTAAGAGATCAGATGTGTACTGATAAATTTCAGAATCAGTGATGAAGGATTTGATTCCTGGGCAGCCATGTTAGTTATATCTAGCAGCCGTGCAACGTGAAACAGTTGATAACGTGATGAGAAATGACCTGACTGAACTCACTTGATAGTAAGGCCTTCGTTTCAACTTCCTCAGTCTTTTCACTCTTCTCATCCCCATCCTCCCGAAACCAAATACAAAAGCCAACAATGTCAGGCTTTCCACTCCAACCTTCATCCCCCTCTTCAAGTACAACAACAATTACAGTTGCGGTAGGATCTTCCATGCCATGACGAACAATGCTCTCTTTCGTTTTTAGATATCGTTCAGGGTACTTTATACGTCCAGGAAACATGAAAGCATCCTGTTCGTCGTCGATGTAGGCCGCTGCTGCGACAGCTCCAGCGGCGGGAATGTCTTCCCTTGTAGCGTTGCGGATGAGCATTGTTTTGAGGTTATTGAGTTTACAGTGATCAAAGAGAGCTGAAGCGGATTCTAGAGTCCTTAAATATTCCTACATGTTTCCAACTATAGAAGTCTGCTGAGCACTCGCTCATTCGTCTGAGTCACTTATAGAAGCTGGGGGGCCTGGAAAATCCACACCTCAACTTAACCCCACAGCGTAGCCCTGTTTGGCTCCACACCAGGTTCCTAGGTATATAAACTCTTTATAGGTTGTTGTATTTAGGATCGGAAATGACTGTGGATATAAAGACCAAGTACAAAGCATCCGTAGAGCTTCTAGCTGTCAAAGCGCAATAGAAGGCCCAATTCATCGTCCCCGGTTCCCTCGGGCGTCCATTCTGGCACGTAATACGGGTCGACGTAATGATTCAACTCCTCAGCAGAATCGACAGGTCCCTCCGGAGTCTCGTCCACCTTGGGATCGCTTCCGCCCACGCCGATGTCGTAGGTTTGCTTGAGCTTGTTGTCTTCAAACTCCTTGAGAGATTTGAGCTGAGCCTCGTAGAACATATCCGTCAAGAGGTTGGACTGCACCGGGTCAAATCCCTTGTCCATGAACTCGGCTACCTTCTTCTGCCTCTTCTCCCTATGTTCTTGCTCAACGTAGTTTTTGAACTCAGCCACGCCGGTCGAGCTCTGCGTGCTAAGAGTATCAATGGATGACACAGTCATCTCTTCGTAGTCTAGTTTGGTGCCATCCTGTTAGCCCGCCAAATCAAGAAAAGGGAATTATCATTAGGAAGGAAACAATCAGTAAACTTACATGGTGTCACATTCATGGTGCTCAGATCGTGATCGGGGAAGAGCATCTGGTATATCTCAAACCACCTGTCTTCCTCGGTCATGGCGGACTTCTTCCTAGTCGATTTCAGGTTTAACACTTGCTCACGCGTCAACTGTCCAGTAATGATCTCCAGTGTCTTGGTGGGACACAGCGGTTCTTGGCGCAAATGCTGTGCGAGAAGTTCCACCGTCCCGAAACCCTCAAGGCATCGGTGGCAGGTCGAGGGGCCTCTGAGGTTCTTCGGAGTATGGGGGCGAAGAAGATGCCCCCTGTGATGGGCATCGTTAGCAACAAGAGGTCAGCCAGGATAGGGGACAAACGCACCTAACCCGGTGGGTTGAAGTCCAGCCAGGTCCACGTCCCTTGCATCCTAGATTCATGGGCATTCCTGCTTTGTCGAATGGGCATGCAAACATGCGCTGCGGTTGGGCAAACTCTGCGCCTTTCTCCTTGTCGTCCGGTGTGTATATCTCTGGCTGCTTTCTCTTGCCGTCGCGGTCCCGCTTCGAAGGTGCCTATGAGACAGCAACAGTCAGCCAAGTCCTTTGGAGTACCGCGAGCGATGCATGAGAGACAGAGCGGGCCTATGTCCAGGTGTAAGTCGGAAAACAACACACTGCCCGTAAGCGGCCAAGAATTCAAGACTTGTTCGGCTAGGGAAGAAGGGGGTCCTGACCATTTTCAGCAGATTTCCGTGTGTTGGACACTGGTACTCCTCAGACCCTCCCGTGCAGCTTTGAGGAGGGCGCATGCAGTTCACGTAGCGAGGCGAGGCATAGTTCTCGTCGGCTTCAAATTTCTCTAGTAGCCGAACAAGTGCCTCGCACACTTCCTGAGATGATGATCTCTGACGTGGAGGATTCCTGCTTTCGACAACGAGCATCTGCTGCGCAATAAGATCCAACAGATCGTCGATGAAATCGCTCGAGTGTGGATGGTGTCGAAGCAAGTTCATCCACTGTCAACCTGAAACATTAACGACTCGATGCATAAAGGCCTAGACGTCCTGGGGATACTTACGTCACAGACTTGGGCCTTCAAAGTAGCTTGAGTGTCCCAGTCTCCATCTGGGCCAGAACTCTTACTGAAGAAGGCGTCATGACTTGGCGCGCTGGATCCTGAATCTTCCCGGCAGTAGGCGAGACAATTGAGCCCAATGTTACCCGCAACAAGCCACGAGGCTGCCTCCAAGAAGACACAACCAAGACTCCATATATCAGCAGACTCCCCAACGATACAAGGCTCCAAGTCGAACTCTGGTGCTCTGTAGACTGGGGTGTGTTTGTATGAAACCCCTCCATCTCTGCGGGTTGCATCTGCCACTCCTTGCTTCTGGAAAGACGACAGACCGAAATCGCAGATTTTTAGGGAATACTTGTCCATGGAGTCAGTGGTTGTGTCTGAGGGCTGCGAAAAGAGGAGTATGTTGGACGGTTTGATGTCTCCATGCCGACCATGCCATCGTCGGTCCTTTTTGCCTTTTTCGAATCCATGTAGAAGAGATAGGCCATCCGCGAGACCCGTGAGCTGCCCCAACATCCACCGCGCCGTAGCGATGGAAGGCTCTGGATTCGTGTTCAGACGCCAGAACATGCTCAGATCGCAGTCTGCCCAAGGGAACACGAGATGGGGTTCGTCGCCAAGCTTGAAGGATGAGAGGAGCGGGATGATGTGAGGATGGGCAAACTCGTTGAGTCGCTGGAGCACCGCAACTTCGCGGCAAAAAGCTGCTTCATCATTGCTGTGCAGCTTCTTGACGGCGAAATATTCGGGGCGTTGTGTCTCTCCCTAGCGGCGTATTCCAATGATTAGTGTGCGCTTTGTGGCAGTGTTGGGTGTTCAACATACCCAGGTATAGCTGAGTGCCTCATAGTGGTGAGATTCGCGAATCCTAACTCGATAGACTTTGCTATAGGCGCCAGAGTTGAACAGTTCAGTAGAGGTGAATGGAAGGATCGTTTCCGGATGCAGTGCAAGGGGGGGTGCTTTACGCGGCACCATGTCATCATCAAAGAGGGACGGGGCTAGAAGTGACCACTGTCTCTCCATGAACATGGCCGTCTCTCTTTGGTCTAGGCCGAAGAAGTGGTGGAAAGTCTTGTCAGGTTTCGTTTCTGAGTGCACTTGAGGAGATCCATCGGGGTCGGATTGAAGGATGCGAAAGGGAAGGTGGCCATCGTCAATTCCCGCCTCCAAAAAGCGTCGCATCGCGTCTGGTCTTCCGAGCAAGACGAGGAGTGCGAAAATCCTGCGGCATGTTTTGGCCTTGTTTGCGAGCTCGATCTCAGGACTTTCGCGTTCCGACTCAAGCTGGAAGGTCCTTGGAGAGCTGCAGATCGGCTGCAAGTCGTCAAGTGGAAGGAATCGGGCGGCACGAGTTTGACTCTCTTTGAGGTTGAGCAGAACCTCGGAAGGCGAAAAGAGTCGCTCCAGCTGGGAACGCGGAAGGAATTGGGAGTCCCGATTTTGACTCCCTCCAAGAGAATGCGCCTTCACCATGGAACGCTCCAGCAATGAAGCTAACGGGGAATACGCCACTGTTTCGGGCTGCGCACTTGCGGTACTTCCACTTCCATGACCTACCAAGGGGGGCACTGTGGCCGGTGCCATGTCGTCGGCGTCCATTCGGTGAATGCTGCGAGAAAGAAAGTCAATCTAGCTCTCTCTCTCTCTCTCCCCGCGAGTGTCTTTGAGGTTGGGTGGTTACGCACGTTCAGGTGAGTTGAAGTTGCTTGGAGCTGGATGTGTACTTGAGGCTGCAAAGGATTGAAAGATGAAGATGGAGGGTTTCTCCCTTTACTTCTCAAGATTGGTCACTCTTTTATGGCTTACAAATTTTGGGCTCTTGTGGTTGCCTCTTTGCGCACCAGCAGCCTGGTTTACTTATAAGTTGAGATGCGCATCTGCGCAATTCAAAATGCGCAATTGTCAGTCTTGTCCATCACATGTGAGGAAGAAGTAGCTACTGCACTAAAAATAACCCTATGGTATTTCGCTGTCTATAACTACTTACTCGTTTATCTATATTACAGTATTAAAAGTTTTTTTTTTTTAAAAAAAAAATCATTTAAAGCATTTTCTATTAAACACGACTTGTAAGTCTATCACCAAGGAAAACAAGTCAAGGCGGCCCACCGAGGATCTCAAGCTGATTACCTAACCCACCCCACCTTAGTCATCAAAAATCTCCCACCCAACGCGCGCAAACCCCTGACAACTTACACGTCTCCTCAAGATTTGGATCTAAATCGACTAGATCATCGCATTTATCGTCGACCGCCCCTACCTGCCGCTCCTTCTTTTTCGCTTCTTCACTCTCGTTCGACAATCAAACAAAACCGCAACAATGACTCGCGCCCAGCAGACCATCTCCCTCGCCCTTCTCGTCTCCTCCGTACGCCATACCCCTCGATAACGAAAAACATCTTGCTAACCCGGGCGCAAAACAGCTCTACCTCGCTCTCTTTCTCGAACTCATCCCCCTTCCTCCTCTGATCCAGGAGCAGATCGTCCCCGTCGTACGTCTTACTCTCAAACATCTCCCTCAACTTCCACATCTAACGTGAATTCAGCTCCCCTTCTGGGCCCTCGTCTCCTTCGGCGCATTCCTCCTCTTCCGCCTCGGCTGGGGCATCCTCACCTTCAACGACGTTCCGGAAGCTCACAAGGAGCTCATGGCCGAGATTGACCAGGCCAAGACCGAATTGCGAAAGATGGGTGTCACCGTTGACTAAATGCTGCCCGTTGCGACTCTCCGAACTACAGACTTTAATGGATAGAAGGAAAAGGGGGTACGATACAAGCAGGCACACGAGGCCCGTTGCCGCGGCCAAAATATAAATTAATTACAATGTTCTGGTATCTTTTTTCGTCTTCTCGTGTGCGACCCGCGCAATATGAACTCGTCTTGGTCTACAGTCGTTCGTGGTTGAACTCCATGTCCTTACAGTGTCTTGACCCCTTAACCTCTATCATGATTGTTCGCCCGCTACCAAAGCCACAATTGTCCGTATAGCCGTTTCTGGTTTCTCCCCGCCATGTACAAGCTCACTGAAAAGATTGGGGATCTTTCCAAGAGACCCTCGCTCATCCATCTGGTGCCCTGTCATATGATGTCAGTTAACGGTCAAGAGGTGATGATCGCGTGCACTCACATTTCCCTGGAACGCCCATCAAGACCGCAAGCTTGCTTTCAGCCTCTCCCGTCCAGTCAAACTCGGTCTTCCACTCCAGCCGTACCATCACACCCGAGTCAGTGTCGTCTTGGGGTATTGAGATGTCAAAGTACTGCTGGCCCATGTAGCGTATAAGGTCTGCTTTGTTGACCGACTCCACATGTGTAAATCCAGAGTCCTCATCCTCTTCGTCACTCTTTCTCCGTCTTGACTTGCGTGCGCGCATCTGGCTTGTAGACTCCGACACGCCATCCTTGGAACCAAGGCTGTTTTCCAGTTGACACCATAGCTCTGCTCTGTCAACTGCAACGCGGAGCCATTCGCCCATGGCCCAGGTCAGGATACCGACGTTCTTTTGCATGGATCGGTTGCAGTCGCCGGCGCAGATCTTTTCGACAAAGGGACCCAGTTCTGGCTTCGAGGCTGGCTCAAGTGCTGTCATGTTGAGGTCCAAGATGGCCAAGTCAGTTGCGCTAACAACCATGTCCATCCGCGCCGTGAAAACCCCAGGTATCTCCCGAGATCGAAAGGTGATGGAGTGAAGCTGCTTCAAGGGTTGGTCGGCTTCCACGGGCATGACAGCAATGTTTGATGATATTGAGAACGGAGTGAACAGCTCAAGATAAGGCAGTTCCTCCTCCGCTGTCAGTGCGACGGGGTGGTGTGACTTGATCTCAGCCTGCTTATCCTCGACTGGCACCGAAGGCGTAGGAGCAATTGCTTTGCCGAAAGGGAGGAGGGCGGTGGGGTTTAATGCGGCCCGGACGAGTTGCTGGGACACGGGTTGGTCCTTGTCGGCTTCCGAAAGATGTTGGCGCTGAATAAGATCGATAACTGCCTCTTGATTTGAGGGTGCCAATACACGACCAGATTGTTGCATTAGTCGAATCCGCTCATTCTCCTTTTGCGCAGTCTCCATATCTTTCTTGAGCTTTGCCATCTCATCCAGAAGGGCATCCCTCTCTGCCTTCTTAGCTGAATCCGGATCGAAAGCTTTAGGCTTCCTGGTTTCCGGTGCATTCGCCTCGGCCAGGGGCCTGTGTTCTGTGATCCTAGCAGATGCTCCAGCTCGCTGGAAGCTCTTTCTCGGCTTATCCAGTAGTCGTGATGGTGGCTTTGCCAGAGGCGAGTCCCTGGGCTGAGACAACTCCCGGAATCGAATTGGACTGTTGCGAAAGCTTTTTCGCGGGGCAGCCTCCCGTGCTGTTGGCGGGAGTTTTGGTACAGGCTGTGACGCAGAGGGAGCTGCCTCTTGAGAATCGGGCTGAACCATTGATGGCAGCTCAGGTTGAGGCATTGAAGCTGGGAGAGGCTCAGGTGAGGACGAAGCCTCAAGGACCCGACTCGGAGAGTCATCTTCAGGTGAGGGAGAGGCTTGGTCGAGGAATTGGCTTAGTGAGTCGTTCTCAGATTCGGGATCAGGGAAAGGAGCCGGCGGGGATTCAGACGGTGAGTGGGATTCATCAGGAGGTGGGCTCCCAACCAGGGACTCGAGTAGTGATATTTCTGCGGGTACTGCTGATGGTTCTGGCGCCAGAGGTTCATCGGGTGGAGGAGTCCCAGCCTCGGGTTCAGAAAAAGGACCATCCGTCGATGGAAACTCAGGCTCAGGCATTGAAGCTGGAGGCTGAGGTGGCGAAGAAGCCTCAATCGACGGCAACTCGGGCTCAGGCATAGAAGCCGAAGGCTCATCAGTCGGTATGATTCCAGCAGGTGGTGACCGTCTCAGCATCTTGCCACGGAAAGGATTAAAGTCCTCCTCTTCAGGCCCCGGCGCGGGTTCTGGACGCGGGTTCAACTTCGAAGGAGTTCGTCGAGCGGGAGCGCCCAAACTACCTCCAACACGCCTCAGCGATCTCCCCGACCCTGGCGTCTCATTAGGACGCGTTGGTGTCGGCGCATCGCTTACCAAGCGACTCCCAGCCAAGCGCGCAGCGAGAACCTCTGAGGGACTCTCAATTCCAAAGTCCAAAGAAGGTAATGTCGGGTTTTGCGCCTTTTGCGGTGATCTGGATCTTCTCCTCTCCAAGACTTCTGGATTGTGTCGCGCAAGACTCGCTTTTGTCGGTGATGCATAAGATGGACGCCTCCGTCGCGGTGACGCGGGTTCAGGTGATGGAGGTGTTCCTCCAATTTCGAGTGAAGTACGAGGCGATGTACGCCTTCGCTTTGGCGCAGATTCCTCCATGGTGAGGAAATTGAAGCCTTTGTCGTGAACGCCTTAAACAATATTCATGTCCGTGTTAGTATCTCTCAGTCCCGTCGATATTTCCGTCTTGTCGCATTGGCCGTTGTTTACTTGGCCCTGTCGCGTCTAGGTGGGCTTCACCGCCTGCCGAAAATGGTAGGCTAGTTTCACTGAGCCGAAACAAGATGTCAAAGATTGAATGAAAAATTGCACACTGAATTTGTGGCAAAGGGCAAAGAAACACGAACTCGTTTTGCGTCGAATTGAAGTCACCAGCCGCGTCTCATGAATCTGTTAATTCTAAACTCTGTCCCCCATCACAAGCCAACGCGAAAACATGTGACGTGTATCACGTGCTGATAGTCAGGCACAGCAGCTGACCTAATCTCAGCACCAATCGCGGAGAAGCGGGAGTACAACATCCATCCAAACCTTGCATCCGCCCACCCCCTGTCCAATTACTGCGCACACCCCGGCCGATGACGTCCGAGGCAAAAATGACGGACTTCCGAGACTTCAACACCCAAGTTTCCCGGTCCCCGTTGAACCGCGAATTACAAAGACAAGCCCAAACTTTTTTTTTTTTGCCATTTTCTCAAAGTCTTCTACCTCATACCCTCGCGCCTCTTCAACTATTGAAACTTCAAGTATCGCCGAAATCATAGAACGTTTGAGTTCTTTCCACGCCTTCAGCCATGTCGATTCCCGTCCGGTTAGCGCCGAGGTTACGCCCTCTCTTCTCCGCGACGACATCACGAGCATTCGCAAGTACAGTACCGAGACAGACCGCAGAAGAATGGCCGCAGCGATCTCCATTAGGTCCATACTACGAGCAAATACTCAACAATCCCTCTTTGATACCCCAAGAGAAGCCAGAAGATCCGCCAAACACCGCAGACCCCGAGGTCCTCCCGCCCGAGAAGAAGAAGCAGCCAGCAGACTCAACGACGACTACAGCTCAGCCGCAGACGCCAGAGGAACGTGTCAAGATCATATTTGGCTCTCGGCTGCTTGGACCCATCGAGCAGGCTGACCGCCTCGCAGCACGAAAAGCGAAATCGACACTGATAGCCGGCGTCCTTGTGCCACCCAAACCAGAAGAGCCGGACAACTGCTGCATGAGCGGCTGCGTCAACTGCGTATGGGATCGCTTCCGTGACGAGATGGAAGAGTGGTCACTCAAGAACAACGAGGCGCAGGCAGCTCTGCGAAAAGTTGAGGGGTCGATGGACTCTGACGGCGGAGGATCAGAGAGCAACTGGACTGCACCTACACCAGCGCCAGCCGTCGGCGATACCAAGATTGCAAAGGACTTTTGGGACGAGGGCTTGTACGAGAGTGTACCGGTTGGAATTAGGGAGTTTATGAAGCAGGAGAAGAGACTTAAAGAGAGACATGCTAGAGAGGGTACGGTGGGGGGTTAGAGCAAAAAAGATGTGCGTATCAACGAAAGAGTATATACCCAGTCATGGCTTTTTTTAAGAACCAGTGGTTACATTAAATAGAGTTGAAAATAGACGAAATAGAATCATCGAGTCTTCGATCTTGTCATCGGTTTGTCTCTCAACGTCACCACGCGGTGAAACTCACGAGTACAAGGTGTCTTTCTCCCCATCATGTTCCTCCTCTCCCCGCTCAAACAATCCCAGAGCTTCTTTTCCATACAGTTCACCAAAGCAACGAACCAAAGGGTCCCTGTCTTAACACCGTCTACTTGTTCTACATCCAGATTCAACTCTCGAGTCATCATGACAATCTTCCCATGGAAACGACAGAAAACAAAAGAACTCGACAAATACATCCTCGGGAAACAAAACCGCACATTCTACATCAGCGTCAAACCCCGCGAACCCATCCGCCGCTCTGACATCTGCATCTTTGGGAAACCAGAGTGCAGTCATTTCTCCAACGAACCCGACAACGACCACGGCGTTGTGAACCGGACTCCCAGGACCAAGCAGAAAGCAGCAGAGTTCACGCTCTCGCGCTTTTGTATCACCTACAGGCCGAACGTCTATCCTTGTCAGATGAAAGCTGGACGTCAGATTTTGAGTGTCAGTTTATACGAAAACTCGCGGTTCCTCAAGGCTGAGATCCGGAATTATGCGAAAGTTTATGCGGCGTGTCATTCAACTTTCGCTCTGGTGAGAGGAAACGATAAGCCCAAGTGTCCCCGTATTGGCCTCGCGAAACCTATCGGAAAGATCTTTGCCAGGGGCCTTGCTGGCATCACAGACGTCCCTGTAGGGCTCTTGACACGTAACATTCCACCCCTGAATCATCAACACTGCGTGTCTCTCGTCAAAGTCTTTCTGGACCATACGATCAGGGAGAGAGCCATCAACGATCCCTGTATATCACAGGTGAGACTCCGAGTCCGGATGGGCGAAATGTCTCCGGCCAACGACCACTTGAATCCACAAGTCCTGTTTCGTCCTGTCTACTTCAACCAGCTACGACGCGAAGCAGGAAAACGGATCGTCTTGCGCTGGTCGATGAGCATGGGTATTATGCTGGCAATCCTTCACTGGAGCTGTGGTCTTGACGGCGAAGGGATCAACTTTCTTCTCGCCAGTGGGAAGAATAACAGACCAGGTATATGGGCAACCGACTTTGGTGACTGCAAGCCCATAAAGCCCTGGAGATGGAAATCACGGAAGTGGTCGAGTGTCATCATGAATAACCCGACATGGCCACGACCTGCTTTCGCGCCCAATTTCATCCCTAACGGAGACCCTGACGGGGACATGGGCGTGGAGGAGGCGTGGAAGATGTTTGTAGACGGCTACAAACAGGCGAGTCGGGAAATCCTATATAAAGAAGGCAGGAGATCCGAGCTTGACACTCCGCGTCGCTTTATTGACAAGCTCGAGTCGGCGTGGAAGAAGCGGCAAGACGACAGCGAGGTTGAGAGCTTGTCTGGGTCAAGCGCCTCCCTCATGAACGGGTAGATCGAAAGAAAGCTGGTGTTGCTTGGCGATGGGGGTCGAAAACCTAAAAGGTGAGTAGGCATTGGTGAGCGAATGCCATGGATTAGTTGGCGTTTAGTGTCCAAGTCTGTACTCGAACAGACAGGAGTCAAGGGGGTCAATGGGGCAAAAAAAATGATGATCTAGTTCTTTTGGATTGTTACTCCATAATGCATTCATCATGATCAATCAACGCAATGCGCGTAAAGTGACGTGCCCATATTCCCAACTCCGAAATCTCACATAAAAATCCGCTTAGTTAGACTTGGGCTGCTGGCCAGCGAGCCTGTCGTGCTCGTCAATGTCGATCGCCTCCCAAGGGTAGTTGATCCAGACATCGCCGACGGTCGCAGCAGCGGAGTAACGCTTGGCAAGCATGTCGTCGGGGAGCTTGCCCTTCTTGACCTTGTCCTTGTTCTACGCCTTGTTAGTACGAGATCATGAGTCGCTCGAGTTGGCACATACGTGGAGCACAAAGATGCTGAACTCAGTCTTGGGAGCGGGAGCATCGGCACCCATACGCTGACGGGCAATCTCGACATCCTTCTCAAGCTCCTTGACGGCGTACTCGAGGGTCGTCCGGGTATCGTCAACCTCGTCAACGATGAGGATTCGCTTTCCGACAAGGTTCTCCATCTCGCCTAGCGCGGTAAGGTCGAGCCACTGGGTCCGGGTAACCTTAGTACCGGGAGCCTCAACCTCGTCGTTACCGAGCGACTCGTAGAGAGACAAGCCGATGGCCTGGATGGGGATGTTGGGAGAGCCGGGCTTCTTGAGGAAGGATCGGAGGATTCGAGCAGGGACGTAGCCACCTCCGCCGATGGCGATCATGAGCTGAGGCTCAAAATCCGCGAGGATCTTGTCGGCCGAAGCCTGGCACATCTTGTGCACCTAGAATCAAGAGCCATGTTAGCGGAGCTTCCTTAATGATGTCGCTAATGATGAATCAAGCCAAGAACTTGACAGCCAGCAATGTCTCACTCAGCTGCAGCTCATAGCTCTCGCAGAAATCCTCATCCAAAACCACGTCGCTGGTCGGGCGCGTTCGAGGCGCATCACCGCCCTCATCATCAAGGCGGGGTGGCGGGGTAATTTTTTTCTTACATCGTTGTACGTGACGTAGAGCTTCTCAACCATTTTGGCGGTTCTTTTCCAGGGTATCACACACGTCGCAAAGGGTAGAGAAGCGAGAAGGCGAGGAGACGAGCAGGAGAGAGAGGGGGGTTTGCCGAGGACTCGAAGAAAGAATTTGAGAGACCCAAGGAAAAGAAAAGAAAAAGAAGTGGAAAAAGGGCCGAGGCTGCAACTGGGGGATCTTCAATCACATTTTTTTTTTTCTCTCACAGGCACAGGCAGGCAGCTTCTTTCCTTGGTTCCTTGGGCCTCTTGCACTCTTTGGGACATGGAGCTCTCCGCGATTTGCTCGCGCTTGAGGTGGAGGATCCACTAATCACCGTCGGAAGCCGCCGATGCAGGGATTGTTTCAGTGGGCGGAACGCGCTGTAACGTTAGAATGAAGATGAGGACTTTCAACGCCGACCTTGCCGTCAAATCACCGGTTCAAGAATTGTCATGACAGCTTCATCTTTTTTATGGAATAATATTAGTCTAATGGGTACCTAACTGATTCAACCTTGTTCAGGCTTCTCCTCCGCCTCAATTAATGTCTTTAGCCTTTCTTACTAACAATTCAAAACCCCTTCGCCTCCCGCCAGCCCCTAGCAGCTCTGCGATCCTTGAGACGTGCCATGCATGCATGCGCTTTTCAGTGCCCGAACCGCAAACGTTGCTCGGTTTCGTGAACGTTCTCTGTCTCCTTTGTGAGATGTTTGTCGGTCACTCTCTTCGCAACAAGCGGTTTTCCTTATACAAGCTGGTTCGGTGGGACGTCCTCAGTCACTACCCTCCCAGAGCGAATTACGGAATGATGACCGATCTTAACCCCAGGCCTAAACACGTAATCAGCTATGATCTTGTAAACATGGAAGTATGGGAACTCGCATGATGACAACGTCGAATCCAAGCCAACACCAGTCACCGATCGTCACGTCACGGCCAGTAGTCAACGACTTGCCATTCTTGTCGACACCTGAGCAATCTGCCGAAATGATTGTCACGCCTGGTAATATCCTCACACGCTCACCAATCCTGACATCTGCCATGGGCGTATATACGATTGTACAATGTCTATCGATGTTTGCTGTGGGCGCAATATGGATTCGGGATCCATACTCAAGGTGAACAGGGCCTTCGATGAGCGGCCCCAAATCGTAAGGACTGGGCTCGGGGTAGCTGAGCTGCTTAGCCAACGTTCTCCAACTCAATATTCTCAGACTTACTGCTTCCAAATAGCGACTCTAGTTTCTCCCAGGTCGCCAGTCGGGATGAGGTGTTGGAAATCAGCCGATAATCTGTTTCTGGCATTTGTGATCTGAGCGTCGTTGGCCTGGTCAAAAGTACCGCGACTTCTCACTGTGCTGCCCTCGGCGGGCATGATTACAAAATAGGTCATTTCGTAATATTGATGGAGAAATTGTTGTCTTGGTTGAGATTTTAGTGGCTTGCTAGACTATTGGGCAGATCTTCTAATATATCTAGATGAGTATGAACCTTGGCGAGGATCTAGTACCTGATTGACGGTGGATAGATGGACAAGGTTAGCTGTTGTTCATTGCTTCATCAACCAGGATTCATTGACTGTAAGTACTTGAGAGTTAACCGTTGCATCACTAATGCTAGGTCTGTAGAGCTCAGAATAAGAGATGCTAAATGCTGGGTTGTGAGAGACTGTCGGCTGCCGTTCAGCTCCGTGCATCATGAATGTTACCTCTCTCTGATCATGGGCCAGACTAGGCATCGTCAATCTACCGTGCCACAACACTTCATCATCCAGCTCCTTGCTACGTGTAGTTGAACGGCGAGAGAAGGGAAACCTAGGGAACCGATGATGGCGCTGGTCCTGGATCACGGGGTCCCCGCGAACCTTGGGGACTCTTACAGTCCTATAAGTATTTGATAGAAACCAGTAAACTGGATCCATTTACTGACACTCTAAATCTTGCCACGTTGAATAATTTCTCTTAATTTGTAGCAGAGTGCTGCACTCCTTGCGTCCCCTCACCAGCTCCGGCTATTCTACTACCCGTGAGACATGCCATAATTGCCTACGCTCTTGGCCTCTTGACCCCCCACTCCGCATTCAGATCGCTAACGTAAATATCTTCGGTCTCCCTTGCGATGCTTTTGTCAAACTTCTTTACCACCACAGCCGGGTTTCCTTCCACGTAATGATACGGTGGCACGCTCTCGGTCACCACGCTCCCATCGCCAACCTTGCTGTGATGACCGATCTCGACCCCAGGTCTGAATGCCTAGTTAGCTATGAGTTTGTGCATATGACAGGATAAGGACTCACAGTAAAACAACGTCTTCTCCAATCCAACAGCAGCGACCGATTCTCACCTTGCGGCCAACAATCGCCGGCTTGCCATTCCAGTCCTTGATACTTTGGGAGCGTTCTGCCGCGATAATGGTCAAGCCGGGATTTATCCACGAGTGCTTGCCAAACCTGACATCAGAAAACGGCGTGTATATGACTATACAGTTGCCGGTCATGTTGGCAAAGTTGGAAACATTGATTCTGAACCCATAGTCAACATGAACGGGACCTTCGATGAGTGGCCCCTCAATGACCGGCTCGTCATCGCCTTCACTCCTCTCCCTGAAGAAGGGGTATCTGAACTTATTAGCCACCATCTCCGGCTTAGCATTCTCGTACTTACTTTTTAAAAATGGCGACTTTCGCGGCTCCTGGGTCGTTTGGGGTGAGGAGATCACGGAAAGCAGCTGGACATATGTCTCTAGCTTCTTGAACCTGGGTGTCGTTGGCTTGGTCAAACGCGCCTTCAATGCACGCTGAACTGCCAATGGCGATAGGGATGTCTCTGCGATCCATTTTTGTAGTCTTGATTGAGAATTGTTAATGTTCCAAGCCAACTATTGGGTAGAGCTTCTCATATATCTAGATGGTTGACTGACAAGACTGGCAGTTGTTTATTGCTCCATCAATCAGGATTCATTGACAAGCCGGTTCCAGGTCAGCTCGTGGATCATCACCGTTGCGTTTCCTCAATCAGGGACCCGAATAGCTACCGTGAATCTATCGTGACACAACACAGGCCACTGTGCTAGCATTAGAATATGATGCTACGGTGTGTTGGAAATGTGTTCTTTGTTATAGTTGAAGCCGGGATAACCGACCCAGAAGATCGCGACACAACACTTCATCACCCAACCCTTTGCTACTCTTACACTCATAAAAATAGTTGATAGAAACTAGTAGCTATTACTGGCACTCTAAATCTTGTCGCGCCGAGCATTGCCTCCTAATTCATAGCAGAGTGCTAGACTACCCTATGACCACTCACCTAAACTCGCGACCTTCTTCTTACAACCGCCTCTGGCAGTTCTGCTATCCGTGAGACATGCCATCCGCTCTCCCCTTATACTCCAGTGCCTCCTTCAAGCCAGTAATAATATCCTCAGGCTCCTTTGCAACCTCGTCCCCAATCTTCCGCATCACCCGAGCTGGGTTCCCGTGTGCAACAGAGAATGCCGGCACGTCCTTGGTCACCACGCTCCCAGCGCCAATAATACTATGGCAACCGATCTCAACTCCAGGCCTGAAATAACTAATTAGTTTCTTTTTTAACTCTTGAGCCTGGAATATTAAGGACTAACAGGATGGTGACTCTAGCTCCAATCCACGTGTAGTCTCCGATTATCACATCGCTACCGTTACTTAACCGCTTACCATGCTCGTCAACGCCTTGAGAGTGACCGACCGAGATGATGGTCACATTTGGCCCTATGTTAGCATGTTCCCCGATTCGAACATCTGCCACTGGCGTGTCCAAGATGACACAGTTGCGATTGATGAATGCCGTGGGCGCAAGATGAACTCGGAGCCCATAGTCAAGGTAAATCGGAGCTTTGATGAGAGGGGCTGAAGGGATGGCGAATGGGTTCTGAAATGCAATATCTGCCGTGAATGTGTCTTCTTCTCTTCCATTATCGTAAGTGGTTTCCGGGTTGATGATTCTAGGCTGGTCAAGATACGTCTCCCGGTCAGCCACAGTCATCGTCTTACCTCTTCCACTGCACTGAGAGAAAA